>JACDJE010000225.1:398328-563229 GCA_016647715.1 Pavo muticus | reverse complement strand
GGCCCCCGGGCTGGCAGCCCGTTGCCATGCAGCCGTTGCCTGGCAACCGTCCTGGCGGCGGCGGGAGCGCGCGCCGGCCCACATCGGCTCGGCGCGACTCGGAGCGGCTCGGCACCCTTCGGCCCGGCTGCAGGCGCCGTGCAGCCCCCAGGCCCCCTCTCGCCCCGCGTTTCGCTCAGCGCCCCCCTCCCCCGGGGCTCCCCCGAACAAAGCGCGCCGTGCCAGCATTTTTAACAGCGGAACAACCGGAGTTGGGATCCATCAAATGAAACCCGCAGCCCAAAATGCAACACCACTTCTGCTGCAACAGACATGCAAAGTACCTCCCTGCAGCAGCTCTCACGTTTGCTAATCCTTGGGGTTTTTTTCCAAGCATTTATGACAGAGCGCTTTGGAACGCGTTTGTGATCTTCAGTGATATTTCTTAGACTTTGGGGAAAAGGTCTTCCCAAGGCATGATGCACTTTGCGAGTACGTGGGGATGCTGTCAGGAGGAGGCAGAGCTGCTGGGACACAGAGCTCACATACAGACAGCCACGGCCATGGCCTGCTTGGGTCACCCAGCATAAAGCAGGGTGTGACAGTCCAGAGCCGATCTTAGGGAGAGCTCTGTAGCCTTTGAGGAGTCATTGGATGTTATCTTTGCTTGACCTTAATGAACAAACAAATAATTTGCTCCTCTTCGAATAAGGACAAAAGCCATATCCAGGATAACATTCTATTAACTTCACAGAGGACCACAAATCTCAATCAACAATAGCCCGGATTAATTTTTGTATTTTTTTTGCTCTCTTTTGGATTCCTGTGCCCTGGCTTTCACACTGGTTGTTGACTGACAGCAAGCAGAGCAGCCCAGGAGGCAATAGCAGCCAAATTCCCTCACCTGAGCATCCCCTCCTGCCCCAGGAGGGCAGTAGAAAACAGAGACCTGGCAGCAGACCTGGGCACAGATGGAAAAGCGGTTCCATGGGGGAGGACAGCACTCCCAGTACAGCAGTGGTGCTGCATGAGCCCGGGTTGGTTCCCTTCTTTGGAGTTCCTCACACACAACCACCGGCTGCTGACTGCAGCCACACTGGAGGCCCTGTGGGAGCCAGCCCTGCTCTGCTCTATGCTGGCTGGTAAAGGATCCCAGCAGCACCCATGGCAGCGGCGCTCTCAGGGCATGCCTGGCCCTGCGAGTCGTGCTGCAGCAGGGCAGCATTGCTAACAGCAGGGCAGCATTGCTAACAGCCCCAGTCATGGTGCTCTCACAGAGCCCTGTGACAATCAGACGGGCCATTGTCGTGGGTACGTTTCCTTTGGAGATACGTTTTGGGAATTATTCCCATATTCCCACCTCATTGCTGTCTTTGGCCAGCACCACCCACAGGAGCTCATTGCCCAGCTGAGGGCTGCCCTGGCACCATCCCTGCTAGCAAAGCCCAGCTCCAGCTTCCCTAGCAGGTGGCTGGCAGCTTGGGAACTTTGGGAAACGAACAATACCAACCAACAACAGCATGAAACAAACCAGCAACCCCCTGCCCACTCTGCTCTGCGTTCTCAGTCAGACTTTGTGTCTAAATTCACAAATTCCTTGGAATTCTGAAACAGGTTTACAATGGCCAAAGAACGTTAGGAACTGACAGGTAATGAATAAAGCCTTCCCAAAGGTAACCATCGTTCTCAGATTTTAATTGGAAAGCTTTGAGGCTGCTGTACGAACCTTCTTCAGTAGCCTTCCCTAATATTTCTGCATTTTGCCTCTCTCTCCTGCCACAAACACATCACACAAACCAGAACAGCACTGCACCACTGTGCAAAGCCTCCCAGCAAGCACCCAGCCACTGCTCAGCATCCTCCGCACGTGGCTCAAGTTGCCTAACGCTGAAACAGACAAGGGAAGGCATCAAACAGTGTCAGCTTTTGATTCCAAAGAGCCCTTTGTGGCGTTTCTGTGCAGCACTACATGAGAGCTCTCCCTGCGTTGGGTTCTGGGGCCACCAGTGCCAACGTGGAGGGGGTTTCACAGAACGCAGCCTCCGGGAGTCCCATCCGAGGGCTGGGAGCAGCGAGAGCCGAGAAAGGACGAACCTCAGGAAACACAGACACCACTTCCACTTTCTCAAACCAAAATACTCATATGTCTATTTCCAAACACCTACCTTTTATATTTAAATCTCATATGAAAAATAGAACTAATGGTTTGGTCAAGTACTGAAGTAACAGAGATGTCTTTTTAAGTAAGTATCTCTTGCACAGATCATTTCAGGAGCTGTGGTACTCAGGTGGGTGTTTCTTGCTGACACGGTTGAAAGCAAATGCTTAAATTTCCATAAAGTGCATTTCCCATTTTCTGCATAGTCCGGAGCGTGGCTTTGTCCAGAAGCACTCAATAAAATACTCAGAATGCATCCCTGGAGGCATTCAAGGCCAGGCTGGATGTGGCTCTGGGCAGCCCGGTCTGGTGGTTGGCAGCCCTGCACACAGCAGGGGGTTGGAACGAGATGAGCACTGTGGTCCTTTTCAACCCAGGCCATTCTATGATTCTACGTGCATGCTGCTGCATGCTGAGGCCATGAGGTGTAAGCCATTTCCATTGGGTGTCCATCAGCTGAGCAGGGACACACAGCAGAACGGGGGAAGGTAAAGAAAAGGTGTGGAACGATATCCTTGTTAGCATTTAGAGAGGCAGCAGGAAGAGCAGCAGTAGCCCGGGGCCCTATAAATCAGACCAAGGAGGCACGGAGATCCCTGGAGATCCCCAGCACTTGGGGTGCTGTGCTGAGCCCTGGGTGCTGCCCTGGCAGTGGACGTGGGCTCCTGGGGGCCCAGCTGGCCGAGGCAGTGCTGCAGGATAGGGCTGCGTGCAGCACGGGGTTATCAATAACTGCAGTCATATGTGGGTGAATGAAAACATTTTCTTCGCCATATGGTATACTATGGAAATAATTGCCAGATGACAGAAGCTCGCTAATATTGATGCCAAATACATAGATATTACTGTCAACTCACTATCAGCCTACATTCTTCTATTTTTAAGACACACAAGTAAGTGCAGTTTGAAAATACCCACAAGGAGCTTCATAGAGAAGAACTCTGCAGGAAGTAGAAAGGCACGGATACGGATAAACTGCTTGGGACTCTCTGGATCACAGAGAACCGCTATGCAAAGAGGTCACTTGACACACGCTGAAGCTAAGCAGCCGGCACACACAGCCCCTGGCAGCACCTGGTCTGGTGCTCCCGGCAGGAGCGTGCAGCTCTCCCAGCTCAAGGCAGGTACGTGAGCAGACGATGCAGTGCTTATGAACAAATGCATTCGGGGCATTAGGGAAGCGCAAAATTGTTACTGTTGTAAGTATCCTTGCTACTGACCAGGTGGTCATCTTACATAAACAAATACTGTCTTATATGTAACGTATTCCAAACTTACAAACAAACCCTGGTTGTTCCCTGGATGTTTTTCAGACAGGAGATGTGTACAAGAGCCACAGCTGAAACTAGCAGGTCTAAATCACAGTTCCTAAGCAAGACATCCGTGCTTTGCAGCAGCTTGCACTGGGATCCCTCCCTATCACAGCCCGGGTTTACAGCTTGGAGCAGACGGGATGTTGCTTCGTGTCAGAGCTTAAGAAGTGCAGACAACCCGTGAATCTGTGCTCGGCAGCCCTGACCAGACTTCTGCATTTGGAAGTCATTGCTCGCCAGGGAGCATTTTGTCTAAATAACCGCCGACACTCACACAGACGGTCCAGCCCTGGGAGAGCAGCTCCCACGCCTCGTGGGATGGGCAGACAGGCTGCAGACGCAGAGCGGGAGGGGTCTCTGCCTGATGGTACGATCCCTGTTGTGAGGCTGGTGGCAGGGCACAACCCTCCCCCAGCACCACAGTAATCTCTGCAAGGGCTCCTACCCCTCTGTTCTGAGGGATAAGGCAGAGGCCACTGATCACAGAGTACCACATAACCCAACTTGATAACCTGATTAACGTGCTGACTTCGTATCAGCCCTCTCTGTTCTCTATTTGATTTACATGTATAATTTAGCTTACTCATTTAATCTCATTAATAAAATATCAGATGGGAAGTCTGTGTGGATTGCATGTTTTCTCCCCAGGTATTAGGATTAAAAGCCCAAGGAACCTCCAGATAGTGACTTTGTAAATCTCCAAGCGCTGTTACGAAGAAGTGCCTTATAGCACTTCCATAATTGATGCTCAAATCACAGCACCGCTGGAGGCCGGAGGAAACAATATTTGCATATCAGTCACTTTTTTCGACTAACAGCGGGGGCTTTGGAGCCGCTGAGGAGTGGCTGCGGTGGATGCAAAGCAACCACCAGGAAGGTTGGTCGCTTCCTGAGAAATCAATCTCTGCTTCTCATGGTGCCATTAACTGAAAATTCACCTGCTCCGTTCGGACTCGGTAACAAGAACGGAGCTCTGACATCACTAGGAGATGCACGTGAATAACGCAACGGAAATGAACCCAACTCTGGCTATGCTTATGGCCAAGGCAGGAAATGGAATTCCACGGTCTTGTTATCAGAGACCAGTTATCCTCCTGAACAGTAAGGAGTTTGTGTGAGATTTAACAGCAGAACAAGCAATGCCACAGAACACCCACCACAAAGCACCACTTATCTGACCCATCTCAGGCCAGCCGTGCGGCTCCTACCCTGAACGTTCACAGTCCATCCTCAGTGTGGCACTTCAAAAAAAATACTGCATCTGTCAAATAAACTGCAATAGCCACGAGAAATGAGCCACAATCTGCTCCTGCATGGCCGGCTTACAAAATAAGCTTCACGCATCAAAAAAAGTGCATCTTGCCAACGCACACACTTTATTTCTGGTACGGAACCCATCTCCTGTGCACGCTTACGCACACAAACATACGCTCCGTGCAGAGCCAGTCGGAAGCAATACTCCTAACAAATTCTGCTCAGCGTAACGTGGGGTCTACGACTGAGGGTGATACAGATAAATCAATCTGTTTGCAAGGCTACGGTGTGAGGAAAAGCTTTTCAACATCATTTAAGCGTTGTGAGTTGTTCCAAATAACCCGCTCACTGCTGTAACACCTGCCAACAAAGCACTCCTGCGCAGATTCTTATGCAGTAAATCTAAAGTAACGAGCAGAGGAACTTTAGACATCATTACCCTAAAAGTGAACATCCCTGTTGACTTACTGAGAAGGTTTCAAAGTGCTGTGTTCAGACTGGAATATCAGCAATATTATTGGGCCTGACCACAGCACCGCGAAGTGCTTTCTATCAAGTGCAAACCTTTAAAGCTTCAGCATATTTTATCACGGTGGTTTCGTTTTGTTTGCAAGCTGATGTCACCAGGTGTTTCACATGCCTCTACCATCAACACCTTCAGAAGTGCTTCGTACATGGATTTCAATCGCATTTGACACAAAGGTCTAAAAGGCAGAACGTTTCCAGTGATGTCATGACGTTAACTAACCAAACCCTTATCAGCGCTCCTCTTGAGGAATAACCCGCAGCACAAGCTTACGCTTTCTCATACACCAAAACTCAATCTGAAATGCAAGATAATGGGAAACTAGGCTAGCTCAAAACCAGATTAAATATTAATTAAAAATAAATAAACAAGAAGTATATGTCTGATAAGATGCTTCCAGGTAGGTCACTCCTGTTGGAAGTGTTTTTCTGGGGCAGCTTTGCTTCTTATATTAGCTCTGGGTATGCCTTCAGCTAAAGAATCTCAATGGCATCAGAAGCCTTCCCCACGCAACTGCTTGGTAGCAATGATCAGCAGCTCATCCTTGCTTTCAAAGACATGTTTTTCAGACCTCAGATCATTATAGTCTTAATTTTCCTCAAGCCTTCCCAAATTTCTTGTATTTATTTTGCAGTATGGAAATCCACAACACAGCACAGCAATCTGTGCTATAGCAGCAGCCCCAGTACTGCTCCATCTCCTCCTTGTACTTTGGATTTCTCACTGTGTATTCAAAGAATGGACATCTTCAGATACAAAACCAGCAGTAACTTTCTTTTTTTCCATAGACACACAAACTCAGTTTAGAAGGTATATTCAAACTCAGCGTTCACACAACCTGCTTGGTTGGCTTGAAGAAAGGACTAATGGTTTTCATGAGCGGTGCTTTTGGGAAGCATCACAAAGGGAGGAGGAACTTATGGCATAAAGAGCAATCTCTAACGCATAGGTGAGCTAAACCTAGCCAAGAACAAAGCAGAGACAAAGCAACCTGTATGCAGTAACATAATTATTTGGCACAGAAACAGATATTCTACCTACCACAGGCAAAAAGGGTTGTTCTGATGTTGGAGACTGACAAATCAGCCAGAGAAGGACCAACCTAAACAATGTAGCATTTAGAACTGTAAGAAATCTAAGACTTAATCTCAAGGCTTAATTGAAGTCCTAGAAATGCTGGTCATGGCTCTTCTCAGTGTGTGGAAACACAGAAGAACGAGTTGCTGCCACGACTGCCAGCAGCCTCTGAACACCTCCAGGAAATCAAACACCGAAGGGTGGGAGAAGCGGGTTTGCCCAGGGCAAAATCTGGGAAATGATATTCTAATTTTCATCACTCGTTAATAATTAGTCGAGTGGCTTGAAATAACACCTCTGCTGCAAAAGTAATGCTGTGTCATTTGCGCTCAATTCCCAGAAGTTAAGGTGTATCAGAAGTACAATAATCAGTGCACGGTCCCTAAATTATCGGCACGGAAGTACAGGGATGCTTATTTGTGAAATTCAAATTGAAGGAAGCACAGCATTAGGAAACCCAGAAGCTATTAACAGCAGTGGAGAAGAGAAATTAATGTGCGTACAGCAAAGAACGGGGAGGCCAGAGGAGGTGACAGGCTGGGCCAGCTCTGCGTGCCAATGCACATCTGAAGTGAGAAACACGGTAATGCTGTCCCAGCTTCTCAAGAAAGTTACATATTTCATTCCTGTTTGTGACAGCCAGAAGGAAGGTCATACAGGGTAACGAGGCACGTTCCAGGCCTTCTGCGAGGCCTTGGAGCAGCAAACCTTGACTATTTTGAGACAGTTCCTTCATTTTTCATGGGCTGCTTCCCTCAGCAGAGGAGCGGTGCCCGGCGTTCTGGTGCTGGCTGCTCTGCGAGAAGACAAAGCCGTGTCACAAATATCGCCCTACGTGTGAGAGGGGATGGATGAGCAGTGACACCTGCAGCGAGCTGGGCACCCAAACTGCTCGACTCCACCTCATCTGTGCTGCTGCCACCGAGCAGCTTCACACACGAGCTTTAAAGATGAGATAATTGGGGTCTAAGCAACCAGGTATTAAGAGCCTCCTTAATACCATAAAACATGTAAAGCAGCAAAGCTCTGTACCTGTTATACGGCACCTGTCAGAACCTTTATCTGCAGCCCTTCTCTGAGGCAGCATCCCTCCTGCTACAGGACTGTGGCTTTATTGCTGCTTACAGACGGCTCTGACTGCTGCAGGAGCACCACGTCCTGCGCTGCTGTGCTGCAGGAGCCGCCTCCACGCACCAGAAAGGACAGTTCTCCAGCTTGCGTCCTGGTAACTCACCCAAAATAAGCGTACCAATCACATATGATTGAGCTGTCAGCCCTCAAATTAGGGTGTTGTACTACTTAAAAAAAGCAAATGTGAATACCGTGGCAAAGTGATGAGAAAAAAGAAAAGAGTTCTAACTGGGGTTTTTACAGGCAGAGAAAACCCAGGCCTCTTCCCTTTCTCGTTAGTTAAACGCTGGAGTTTGGTTAACATTGCAGTTGAACAAATCCAAGGCATAATTGGAGACATTTAAATCTACCTTTTGTGACTACACAGATGACCTGAGCACAATATAGTCACTGCAATGTATTTCTGAGCTATTGAAGTCAGCAATGATTATCAGCAGCCAAAGTGGCAGTAACGTATATATCCCCTTTTCCAAGGGTAGCACAGAGTGATCCAGTGGGAAGAGCCCGGAAGAACCAACTGAATCAGGAGGCGGGTCCCACAAGTAGAGCTGGCTTGAAACTCCATGGAAATTGATTTTCAACAAAAACAGGCATTTGATTAAAAAAAAAAAAAATCAAGACTTTGTTGGCATCTGTAGGAAAAATGCCATAATTCTAAGGAAAGATGAGGTGGGGAGTTGTTCCATCACGTTGGTTACACAGCACAGCTTGCACTAGTTGCACTGTGCATCACCAGTGCTGCACAAAGGAGGTGGCACATGATGGGCTGTCAGTGTTCTATGCCCCACATTGCATCATCCAACGTAATGTGCTCTGAGTTCACAGCTCCAACATTGATTTTTATTCAGACCCTAAACAGTACTTTGTATGTAATCTAATTAAGCAAACTGTATCGTGAACCTGTGAATTGGTTCTTCTATCACACAGCTGTACTTGCTGTTGGTTTTACACCCCACCGTCTTACTTCTTTGTGCAGCAGACATGAGCCAGAGGTTTCCAAACAACAAAACCCTCCACTTCTTCCTCTTGAAAAACTCGTTATAATTGTCTTCTCACTTTCATTAATTAGGAATTGACACTGAGAAAAATGTTATACTGTTCCTGAATAGGTCATTTGTGTTTCTGTCTGAAACATAACAAGTATACTATTATCATCTTGCATATCCCATTGGATGTCAGGATCAAGATGCAGGGCAGCGCAGCCAAACCCCCCAGCTCTCCCAGTCCACAACAGGAGGAGCCTGAAGGCCCCAGACTCTCCCTGTGCCCCTTTGGGTTAACAGCCAGTGACACTTTGTTAGTCTTTGGGCTGCCACACAGCATGAGCTTCTGACAGGTGAATTTCCAAATGGATTTTTTCCTCCTCAGATTTCAGAAAGATTTTCATCTTTGGCATCAATATGTATTTCAAACATGAATAAGTGGCAAAATCCATTTTGAAAATATCCATCATTTAATAAGCTCAGTGACAAGTTAATTCCCTTCTTATGTCGGAGGCCTTACCCAGGAATAGCATTCTACAAAGGAATATTTGTAATAAAGATTCTGATCCAGTGGCTTTGATTATTGCTTTAAAAGCTAGGGAAGAACCAGCAGTTCTCAGCAGTGCGAAGGATCGCCTCACTCTGCAAACATCCCAGTGAGGTGAAACTGAAAACACTGGAATGTAACCCAACACTACTTTCATCTCTGCACTGTGATGGATGATATTTTCTTCACAGGGACATCCAATGGATAAAGTGAAAGCAATCAATACAGGATTCTATTCTTTAATTTATTTTTGAAGTTTGAGAGTCACTTCTGAACAGATTTGCAAGCCCTTGCCCATGGCTGCACCCTCAGCTCAGCACCAGGCACACAAAGTCCTCAAGCTGCAGGCAGGCTGGGTGCAGCTGCAGGGAGGTGAGCTCTGATACAGATCCCTAATGAGAACAGAGCAGGTTCACGCTTCCCATGGCTGCACCTCACTGTGCTTCCCATGGCTCTGCCCATGCTGCACTGCCAGGCAGGATCAGGAGCCCTGAGCATCCCTTTCTGCCACGGCATCGGGGCTGATGAAAATAATACTCAAAACGCACAATGTGATCCTCGCTACCAGGCAGCCCCTCTGAGAACCACTGCAATCATCACAGCGCTTTGGGAAGCACAAAGGGCATCACTGCAGAAACTGTACAAGCAACAGGAGCAAGTTCTGCAGCAGGACAGGGGAGAGCAATGTAGACAAGAACAGAGAAACTGCCACCATCACAAGCAGGTAGGCGAGGTAAGCTGGCTGCATGATGCCATAACAGATTGCTTTCCACAGCAGCAGCTCAGATACTGCTGGAACAATCAAAGTGGAACTTGATCTGGTGGAGCAGTTAGTGCTAGAGATTAATCCCATAAAACTCCAATCTGATTTGTTGGCTTTTATTGACCAACAGCTCAGTGCTAGGTGGAGCGTTGCACTATCGGCTTCCCGTCAGCAGCACCATCTTTCAGGCAGGCAACAAGCAGATCTCCTTATCTTCGCTCGGGGCAGTGGGAGAGAAAGGAGATAATCATCTCCTGGCAAGATGCTGCCTACATAACAGCCAGATTTATACCAGCAATAATGTCTTTAAATCGCAATTAGCAACACTCCAGCAGCTGACTTCATCAGAAGAGGAAGGTCACCACGAAAGGGCCGTAGGACTGCTTGGTGATACCACCCCACAGCCATGTTTGGGCGCTGAGGAGCACTGACAGCTCCGACACAACACACCGCTGCATGGCAACACGCATCAGGGCCACACAGATCACCGGACTGCAGTAACACTTTGGCTGACCTCCCAAGAGCTCACACGCTCTGAAGAGGCACAAAGCAGCCGTATTCTCAGCTCTCATGCTGTCTTCTGCTGTCATTTGGAACATGCTGTTTCCGTGCTGCTGCCGTTCTGCACTTCCACCTCTCCCAAAACACCACGGCCCTGCCATCCCATCGCCCCAGTACTCATCTGCTCTGGGTGTCAGGCCGAGAGTCCAGGAGCTCTGCCCCAAGATGGCTGTGCCACCACGCAGCAATACATAAACCTATCCATAAGGTCCTTGTCAGTGTGATAAACACCATTATCTCTCCGAAGCCGAGTTCATTACCTGCTCTGATGCTATCGGTACTTAACACAGTACTGGCAGATGGGGTGAAGAGAGCATTAGGAAACCGATTGCCTTCACATTAGGAGTCCGTGTGGATAAAAGCAAAAAAGCCTGCGTATTTATAGAAACATTAATAATTATAGACGCCGTTAATGCCAAGCCATCCTAATGCTGAAGCCTCATCAATTTAAATTTGAAAACAAGCTATCTGCGTGGCTTCCTGCAGTGTTTCAGGTTAGGGGCACATCTGAGTATTTTAATATATTTTTATTAAAATGGACAGAAATGTGCACTTTTTTCAGCCGCCTCCATACAGCTGGATAACCGATGGTAACAACGATGCCCAATTTCAAACCCCAAAAGGTATTTTGCGTATCTTGCTTGTCGTAATCATGAACACTGGAGGAAAGCCTATGCTGCTAACTTCTGCCTGGGTTATTTGGGTGCCCCAGCACATTCAGCAAACGCTGTCAGGGCTGGGCTGCCCTCAGTGCAGCCGAGGCGATCACCCAGGATTGCATTGCAGAGGAGCACTGAGCTCCTCTTCAAAGAGAGCAAATCACGGAGGCACATCTGCGGCTGGGTTCCCTAATAACCTCTGCTTTAGGTCTGGAACAAAGGAGAAGTTAAAAGAAAGGGATCAGGACATCAGAAGGAAGCAGGGAGGAATCAGAAGGGCTGGGTTTCAGCATCCATGATTCCAGATGTTTTCATTTATTCTGAGTTTTAGTGCCCCCATCAATGAAATCTGGCAGAGGACAGAACTCCTCTGCCACCGGAGCGCTCAGCCTGGACATCCACACACACCCTCACTCACTCTGAAGTCATCAGTGGCTTCCTTCAGGTTGTGCCCAGTGGCCATTACAGCACGAATTGCAGCAATGAATCTGATCAGCAGCAGCGGGAGAACAAATCAAGTGAGGTCATTCACTCTTTTCTCCCACTTAATCTTCTAACCCATATGAGCTAAGAAATCTCTCTCCCATTTACTGGGGCCGCTCTTACCAATAATAGTTAGACACAATCTAGTCAGGCTGGCGTCACAAGCAAGAAAAACAGAAGAGGCTTTTCTGAAGCTACCGGGACTTAGAGCCATCTTTCTAGCACAGAGCAACACTGAGACACAGCTAAAAATAGGCCCGTAACAATGGAGGAAGACCTGCACTTTACAGGGCCCACACACTACAGCAAGATTGGTCTCCGTTGTTTGGTATTGTGCCACAGATCTCAAAGGAAGTCCTTGGGAGATGCGAAAAGCCATTATTTAAGGCTGGGCCCTCCAACTCAGGAGTATTTGTTAACAGTTCTGTGGAAATCTTACAGCTCTTCACAGAGAAGCAGCATTTCTCACCAAGCCCACTCTACGGATGGAGAAATGAAACTAAAGGCTTACCTTGACAGAGCTCAGATTCGGGGCCATCTGAAACTCAAATTCTTTACAAGCCATGGCTCTCAAACATCAAATCTATCACCTTATTAAAAAGCATACTCAACCGATGGACTTTTCAGTCCAGAGATCTTTGCAGTGAGCTCAGTTTGAGTTTATCTGTACTCGCATTCCAAATACCTTGCCATAGAAATCATAGTTTAAAATTTACCTGCATGCTTCTCGGTGTCTGGCAGGTGACTTCTGTTACAATTCTTTTGCTGGAAGCATTCTGTGAATACTTCATTAGTTACAAACAGATCGGCCTGCAGACTTTTCTGTGCTACCTGCTTAAAACACTGGGTACCCTAGAAATGTATCTGCTAGCCAGAGGCAATTCAGTGCGTGCAGATTTCATTTTGCCTGCAGTAATGAACACTGCACCTCGACTGTTAGGATACGTATTTTAGGGGGAAAACTCCTAATAAGCAGCAATGTTTCTACCTTCTAGATTTGCTTAAAGCAAAGCATGATTTTGTTCACGTCTCCAAGATCACCGATGTTTTGGTTTTGCTTCAGGAATGGCACAAAGAGCTGCGACAGCACCAGCATCTCACAACAGAGCTTTCAAGGGAGGGCTTTGATCATCTGAAACCCTGATGGCAGTTGTGCTTTTCCTACGACGTTTCTCTCTTAGCTCCTTCCCACTTTTAGGAATGCTCCTCAAAACCAGACATGGCAGATCAGAACAGACCCTTCTTCTGCAGGTTTCATTCATTATCCATATGCAACAGGTTTCTGAACTTTGATATCCTGGTTTTCATTTGTTCATATATGCATATATATATATACACACAGAGAGAGAGAGAGAGAGATTTAACATTCCTCTTGAACACAGACATAGAAAGAGATTCCCAGGCATTTCTCGTACATAAGAGAGGCATGGTTTAGTAGCACGCTTCCAGCTCACACGCATCCCCCTCCACAGCTGTGTGCAGTCAGTACAGAGCCCCATCCCTAGGCTGGCACCCAGTGGAACTGGCCTCAGCACCAGCTGGCTGGGCTGTGCCTCCAGGTTTGACAGTGGGAGTGCTAGGGGAATACAGATGCTGACAGCACACACAGGAAACCACAGGGAGGCCAGAGCTCACCACTTGTACCACACAGCAGCTCGGATACAGAGGTGCCCCAAGAGCAGCTGCACAATAGTGGAGGGGAAGCACACAAAGTAGGTATCCAGCTCTTTGAACTTGCAGGTCCTCAGCAGCAAACATGTTATATTAACTGTGCTGTAAATTCTTAAGGAAGGGCAACCAGCCAAGCAGGGAAATGAAGGACTGAAACTCTCCACTTCAGGCTCTGAGAAGGCTACATGGAAAACCGTCCCCATCTATTCCCTCAACTCCCTCACTTAATCTATTCTTAATCCTAGGGGCATTAGCACAAGTCCTCAGTTTCTCCCCAGCCTCCACAAGGCACTTCAGCCTTATCTCCCCAAAGCAGTGAGAGTCCCAAAGAGAACCCTCATCCTTTGAGTGGGAGACAGAAAACAAACCCACACTCACATGCTCAGTTCTTGCCCTCTTAGGTGTTGCTTCCACTCTCAAGAAGCCACACACACAGAGGGGGTGGCACACCGCATGCAACACCTCTCAGGAAGGATGCTGAGGATCAACCTAATGGCCACAGCATAAGGAAGCAGGAGGAATGCGGGGACCATAGGACGCAGAGCACAGAGGAGGGGCACTGGCACAAAGAACAGGTGAGGAACTTCATTAGCAAATGTGGCCTTAAGAAGAGGGGGGTGGGGTCCTGCAGGGTGACCTCACCCCTGTGTGGCTGTGACTGCATTGGCACCTTCAATAGGCTCTGCTGATGTTAATCTAAGCAGGGGCTGCAGGGAGGCTGAGCTCCAGCAGGGGATGGCTGAGCTTCACCCTCCTCACACACTGCAGGCAGAGGGACGGGGCCAGAGGTGGGTTCCTGTGGAAGGACCTTGCCTGCAGTGCTAGAGCCTGTGAGCCACCAAGCCTCTAAGGAGGGAAAATTGATGCTGTTTTGCAGCTTGCAATAGAAGACAAGAACATTTATATGCTTAAACATATATTTGAATATAAAACTCGAAATAACGTTTAGAACTGCAGACATATGTAAAATTATTGAATATAGCTCAGGCACAAATGGAGAAGGTACGAAACATAAGAATGTTGCACATGACAGCCTGCATAATGAAGGCTGGGAAACACCATTCACAGCTGCAAGTAGCAGCGAGCTGCTGTTTGCTCAGCAGCTTTGAGGCGCACACAGCAGCACCCAAATCCAGGAGCCCAGAATGCTTCCACCCACAATGCTGTGTGCAATGGGAACAGCCATGCTCCAAGCAGAATGGAGTCCTAGAACCAACTGTAGAACAGTGCGGATTGGAAGGGGCCCTAAAGATCACCTAGCTCTAACCCTCTACCGTTAATCCGTCTCATCAGTTAATGAGATGGAGCAAATACTCACTTGAAGTCTTGTAATTAAATATCATTTAATTATTATAATTAGTGAAGGAAAGAACCCAAATCTCTCTGAACAGAAATCACTGCATCTCTCGCTGTCGCTTTGTGCCAAAGCAGACACAATGAGCTGCTGCTGAGCTCAGCCAGAGCCATCCCACTGCCACAGCCCCAGGGCTGCCACCAGCCCACAGCCCTCAGGGGCAGCCTCACATGAGCTGTACTCTGTTAGTTCCTCTTGATAAGCAGAGACAGGAGCCGGCGCCATACTGAGCCACAGGCCTGAGAACGCCCTTCTACAGTACGTGCTTTCAAAAGGCCAGCTAGCTCTGACAGACACTGCCCATGGGTGCTGCCCTAAAATGGCCAAGAAGGGGACCAAGTGAAGGCCCACAGCACACTCAGTTGTGGCCTTGGCCACACAAAGCTAACATGCTCAACATGACAAATAAAAACATATTAAAAGTAAATAACTTTGACTTTTAAAAAACTTAAAAAGTAAAATATACAGAAGTTCTGAATGGTCTTTCGTGAAGACATCCTGCTCTCCTACAACACTGACACAGAGGAGTAGCTGTGTCATCTAGCTTGCATCATTCAGTTATTTCTCATTTCCAAGGTTTAGATGCTGCCCTCTGAAACCACCATGGAGACCCGAGAGGTAAAAAAAGTAACTGTGATTTTATACAAGATTAGGAGAAGGAAAGCAAGTGTGACTCATGTTGAGCGAGGGCTGGCAGGATGAAATAGAGCTGGTTTGCTGTTGGTTTACTTTCTGTTTAAAATAAAGCTCAGAACGCATACAGAGCATGGAAACTTCTATTCCTCAGTAAATTCCTGCAGCTGATTGAGGCTGTAATTTGTTTTCATTGTTGGCAGCAGCAGGAGTATCTTACAGACCAAGTGCAAGTCCAGGATTGGCTCTCTCCCAGCCTAGATTTTGAGTAACAGGCATCTAAGACTAATAGCACTTGTCTTTCTTATTGAAAAAAATGAAATGCAATTTTTAAGATCTATTTCTGAGAAGAGTGAATTATTTACTTCCTGATTTACTGCCATGCCTTTCTGTTTTTGCTTTTTCTCCTCTATCTCTTCTCAGGGTCCCTCCCACGTCCATTAAGAATAGCATTAGTATGAAGGCAAATGGTCTGTATTTACGTAGGCAAGCACAATCCCATGTCTGCCTTCTGTCAATCCATACGTGGGCCTGCTCAATGCCTGCTACCTGCTTTAGAGGAATCCCACTGCTCCCGTGTTCCCACTGCCATGCTGCTGAGAGCAGCCCTGCAAGGCAGTGGTGGACATGGAGAGAGCAGGGGGAAAGCAGCAGGAATGGGGTCCAGCTGAGCACTGCAGGATTTGGTAAAATAACAGAAGTCAGATTCTGGAGTGTGAGAGCTGAGGAGACAGCAGCAGCAGCAGGGAGGGGCCCAGGGTTTGGGGGTGGGCTCTGCAGCAGCCTCAGAGGGACTTTGCCCAAGGAAGGGCAGCCATGCTGTGAGGGGCCTGGAGTACAGAGCTGAGGGGAGCAGCTGAGGGAGCTGCGGTGCTCATCGGGGGCAGAGGAGGCTCAGGGGAGACCTCATCACTCCCCACAGCTCCTGGCAGGAAGTTGGGGTGAGGGGGGTCGGCCTCTGTGTGACTGCAACTTGCACCGAGGCTGAGTTCCAGCAGTTCTTCTCTGCAGACTGCGCACCAAAAGCAACTGTACTTCAGCAAGAACGTACATGTTGTATATACACATATCTGCACAAACACATGCAGCGTATTATTGACTAACACCACCAAGAGCGTGGCCAGAGAAGACATCCAAGATCTCATCCACTCACAGCTAATGGAACCAGAAACAGTCAGTTCCTCAAACATGTGCTGCTGTCTGCTGACACAGCTCTGGGACTCGCCCATCACTCCAACAAAACTCAGAACACTTCCACAGCAACATTAACTCGTAAGCTCCTTTAATGTCATTAAAGTGAGAAAGCAACCAGAGTGATTAAGACAACTCCAGTAAAATCAGCTGAGCATTCTCCAGAACTGCCATCCGAGGCAAACACATCTAAAAGCACACTTTGGTGTAAAAACGTGCGTTTCCATCAGTGAGTAAGCACCACTTATTTCTCAGAACTTGTTGAAAAAGAAAAGGTCGTAACTGGTTTATGGAAAACAACTGAGCACGTGCTAAGTAGTTAAGTAAGGCACGATCCTCTCTCTCCAAGGGATGCAAAGAAGAGATGGGAATTCTGAACAACACAGGAAGAACTGATATCTCTTGAATTAGAACTGCTAACAAAAGTACTCCAAAAGAGCATTGTGTAACGTGCAGCCAGGGAAATACAGTAAAATCGCACTGCTTACTTTAAGTCAACGACTTGAATCCTGTCACACTTGCATAAGTTGTTAGAGCAAGTTCACACAATTGGGCCATGGGTGCAGATGAGCCTACAGGCTGAACATTGCAACTCTGGGGAGAGCCTCACCCCCCCAGGCTGGGAGCTGAGCTGCTGCAGGGGGCCTCTGGTGAATGGGAAAACCCAAACCCAGTGCGGGCCTGATGGGGGCAGATCAGAGACAGAGAGCCCAAGGGCTTCTTGGGCTGCAGAGCTGCTTCATTAAAGCAACATATGGACACGATCTTCGTGTATTCCTCCCCTGCCACCAGGAGTCTGCTAATTATCCAGGACAGAGGAGTACAGATGTATAAGCAGTCGTTTCTTTTAAGCCACTGATATTTCTATCCGTTCCAGTTTCAGACTAGCAGGATTTCTGCCGTATTTTGGGAGTGCAAATAGGCTCAGCTGCCTCCAGTACACAACTGCATGCAGTAATGCAAAGAAGTTTCTGAGAGTTCAGACTGCAAAGAAGCCAACACCTCTCGGGTTCTCCTGCTGAATTGATTAACTAGATTACATAAACCTTATTCTGAAAGATCACAACCAAATCACTTGGGTCCTGTCACACCTTCATGCAAATTGGACATGGAGAAAATGGCATGAGATGCTCTTACTGCTGCACCTCAGCCTCTTGCTCTACGTGGCCCTGAAGATGCTGTCTCATAGCTTCCCCACCACAGAGTGAGCTCACCCACTCTCAGGCATAAGCTTTCAGCTGGCTTTGTTGCTTTAACCCCACTACCAGCAAACCCTGGAATCCACAGCCCACTCCGCTGGGTGTAAATCCAGCCTTTAAAGGCTGAAGATAAAGAGCTATCAAACCATTTCCTAAAAACAAAGAATTATTTATCAAAGCAATGCAATGGCAACATGGAAGAGCTGTTTCAAAGTGCCCTGCATGCAGAGTTATCTTTCAGAGGAGGGCGTTCTATGGGACAGTAATGGCAGTGCTTGCTGTGTGCTCCCCACTGCAGCACAGCTCAGGCAGCCCCACCCCCAGCTGGGTGAGATGGCCGCTCCAACCTTCCCGGGTGCTGGGCTGAGCTGCTGCTTTATGCTTTCATGGAAACCAAGTGTGTTATGGAGTCAGGAAAGCAGGCACCTGATGAGTCAGCCCATATAGGTTTGGGGGATGTCATGAGCTTCATATGTGCCCTCAGCCATTCAAAGAGGAGTATCAGGAAAGCATGAAAGCATTATGTGCATCCATATTCTGAGAGTACAGAAATGCATTAGGTGTTATCAGCAATATCTCTATATAAAAGAAATTCTAAACAGAGCTGAAGATGAATTGCTTTAAAAACCACCAATAAGCATGTCACAGACAATGCCAAAAGCACATAATAGAAATCATGTGAAGGCTCCCTTGTCCTAGCGTTGTTTTTGGGTGCCAGAACTCAGATCTGCACAAAGCCGTCGCCATGCGAGGAGAAATAAACACAGAAGTAGTTTTTAAACAAAACCAAACAACAGCATTCTGTACCACAGCATTTCTCAGTTAAAGCAACAACAACAACCAAAGCCCCATCCCATTTTCCCCTGCGGAAGCTGAGTTCAGAGCCCTCTGCCCCATTGCACAGACCCACAGCCAGTGAGCTGCTCCCAGCAAGCCCTGCTGCTGTGATCAGAGCTGGCACAAAACCAAGCATGGGGGTGCAAAGAGCTCACTGCAGTTTGTAGGCATCCCATGAAGAAGTCAATCACTTGCTAAGGCAAGGCAGTGCTATGGATTCTCTTTTTCCTGAAGCAAACACTCTGTTAAATAGCAATGCGTTCACCCTAAGCAACAGAGGTGTGTGGGGTGAGCAACTGTGCATGCACTGCTTCCAGCACCAGAGCCCCACTGCTGAGGAAGGGGGCAAGAAGAGAGGGGTGAAGATCCACTGCCCCCTGGATGGTGGCCCAGAGAGCTCTATTTTTTTTTTACCTAACTTGCCATAGAGAAGCTGTGGGTCAGGATCAGATGCAGAATACAATTACTTGTAACAGCAGAGGCTCAGCCCCAAGCCAAATCTTGAAAGATATGAAGCACTTTTTGGAGCCTAATGAAATTAATCCTAAGCATGTTGTAAAGAAGCAAGCAATTTTGCCCAGGGAGTTCATGGACACCCCATACCTGCAGGCATTCAAGGCCAGGCTGGATGCAGCTCTGGGCAGCCTGGGCTGGTGGTTGGTGACCCTGCACATAGCAGGGGGTTGGAACTGATGAGCATTGTGGTCCTTTTCAACCCAGGCCATTCTATGGTTCTATGAATTGAGGAGAGCTAGAAAGATCCCAGAGGTCTGAACAAAGGGCAGAAGTGTGCAGTGAAAGGGGTGGGGATGGCACCCAGGGAAGCCAGAGCCAGGCTGTATGGACCGACCTGGGAGCTGAGCACCACCAGTTCCAATGTGCAACACAGCTGTCAGCAGAAGTCAGGGAAGGGCTCCAATGGTGTTTGTTTCTGGAACTCCAGCCCTATCTCCAAAGAGAGCCGGATGAAAAATAAAGGAGGTCCTGTTAGGTTTGGTATTGATTTTCTCAATGGCTCATGGACTAAGCACTCATTTAAATGCAATTTCCAGTTTGCACTAAAATAGCATTCGAAAGAAAAAAGAAATCCATACTGGCTGTTTTATAAAGTAAGCCATTTCAGAAGTATTACTTTATTTCAGGTCTCTCTCAACAAGTGCTCAGTGAGCCCTGGGCAGGTAATGGAGTGCTGTGATGTGCAGGGCCAGGCAGCTCAGCACAGAGGAGACAACAACAAGATGGGAGCAAACATTCCCATCTTCCACCACACCCAGGGCACTGTTTCTGACCCAGGAACCACCCGTGCCCTCCTCCCATCAGAGCAGGTTGCTCAGCACCGCACACAGATGTTCCAGCCGAGTCCAGAATCTGGACCATCAGTGAGGGAGAAGCTGGAAGCTCAGTGCTCCAAACAAACCCCCTGGGAATGCGTACTTTCAGGCTTCACCATCAGCCAGAGCACCAGCAGCACGCACAGCCCAGCAGAGGAGTGCTGACAGCAGGGCAGGGGACCCACACTGAGCTGCCACCGAAGGACAGCAGAGCATTGAGAACAGGTGCTGCAGGAAGGTTTTACAATTACTGCTGATTTAATACAAGATAAACACGGCTTTAGAGACACTTCAGCCTCTATTGATTCTTATGAAAAGGAGCGTACATAAAAAGATTTAATTGCTTTTGCATTTTAAAAGTGCAGGTTACAGCCATTAATCACTTGGAGCACAGATAGATGTCCTGCTCACGCAGCGTCAGCCTGCCCTACAGAGTGCTGCGGGCACAGAACTGCATGGAAGCATCAAAGCTGTGGAGATGTGGCACTGAGGGACATGGTCAGTGGGCATGGAGGGATGGGTTGGGGTTGGCTTTGGGGAGCCTAGAGATCTTTCCCAACACTAACAATTCTATGATCCCATTCTGACATCAACATCACACCCCAGCAATGCAGTAAGCATGGGAAAGATACAAACTGTGTGAGCAGGGTCTCCACACCAGCTGGGGTAGGCAGCAGCCACCTGAGCACACCAGCTGTGTCAGACCCAGCCAGCCCTTCCCTGCAGCACCTGAGGACTCTCAGCAGAGGGTGCCCTGCAGGTGCCCCCCGCTGCCCACCCCAGCCCTGTGCCCACCCCAGCCCTCAGCAGCACACCCAGCTATGGAAAGCACTAACTCAATCCGCACACCGCGCAGAGGCAGATGAGCAAACTCATCCTCCCCATTGCACACATTCTCTTTATGGAGCAACAACTGTGTCAGAAAACAGGACGGGGAAGGACGTGGAACTGTAACGGCTGCTCTGTGTCTTATTTTATCACACAGTTGCAATGCTTGACTTTCTGCAGCAAGTGCATCCTAATGAGTTAACCCAAGCAAAGAAGACAGAGGGGCTTCTGCCTCCAGAACATGTTTCTGGAGTCATTTATCATCACATTTCAGATCATGAAGTTTGACCATTTAGAAATAAACAAACGAAAAGCAAACCAGGGCCCATTTCCAGCCCTCGGTATCGCTCTGTTTCAGCACAGAAGTACATTGACTCCTGGAAAACAAACATGGCCTGCTCCAGACACCTGGCAGAGCCTGCTAAGGACACTAATTCCCTCCAATTCATAATGCTTAGATATAGGAAGTTATGTTGAACAAGTTTTGCTCCCTCCCTGCTTCCATTTCCCTAGAGCTGCCCAGGGCCATGCACAGGGTGGGACTGGGGGCAGCATGGGGACAGGTGGGCACAGGGACACAGCACAGAGCCTGCTCTCCACCCAGCAGAGTGGGAGGTGAGCATCCCTCTGTGCTGCTGGGGCTGCAGCTCAGTGCTGTGCTCAGCTCTGGGCCCCTCACTCCCAGAAGACAGAGGTTGGGGCAAGAGGGGGTCTATTCTGCTCCCAGGGATCAGCAATAGGACAGGAGGTGATGGCCTCACGCTGTGCCAGGGAAGGGTCAGATTGGCTGTTGGAGGAAAATCTCCTCTCCAAAGAGCACTCAGCACTGCACAGCTGCCCAGGGATGGGGGGGGGGGGGTCACCTGGGGGCATCCCAAAGCCATAGGGATGTGGCACTGAGGGATGCAGGCAGTGGGCATGGGGGTGGGCTGAGGTCAGGGATCTCAGAGGGCTTTTCCAGCCTTAATGACTCCATAGTTCTCATAGATCTTTGTATCCGCATCCTGCTCTGCTAATAAAAACAGGCTGAGCCCCTCTGGTGCAATTCATTTCTCACTTCTCTTTTCACAGGCTCTCCAAATATAAGGAAGCTGCCTGCCCAGCTCACTGCAGCACGGAACGCCTTGGATACCTGGGGAGAAATCAAACCACAGTTTCTGGAAAGTTTAATTTAAACACTTGAACTAAATGGAGAGGTATCTGAAGCACAAGGACAGCTGTCCAGTGGTATGTAAGAACTGACCTCCCGGCTTTATTTTTCCCTTGAAATTATCCATTAAATGGAGAAGCCGTCAGTTACTGTAAGGCTTTCTGAACCTTGCTGAGGCTGCCCTTATCAGTTACAAGATGGAAGGAGCACAAAGCCCACTGGTAAACGGTTAAGTCCCAAATTATTTCAATCTGCACCCCAGTGACACACGCAGACTCGCACATATGGTGCCAACATGCTAACTGCATTTCCTCCACCTTCTACTAGTTAAGCATGATGCTGACTCGGCAGTCCTGCAAGGAAACAGCTGAATCCAACATACCACGTTTGTTCTGCGCTCTGAGAATTGTCATATTGCATCTGTGGGATTCAATTTTTTAAGGAGTTGTCAAGTTTAATTGGAGAGTTCACACAATCCCAGCTCTGGTGCTGTGATTTATCCAGCAAGTGTTTTGCTTTCATCACTTTACACTAGCTCATAGATCTAAAGAAAACCATCTGCGAACAAAGCCTGTGGAACTGGGCGAGCAGCTTTAGCACGTTGGTTTTCCTAAGGTTTAATCTGTGTGCTTTGTCATTTGCTGGATGCTCAGCTATGTTCGTAGCTTTCCTGCAGACGTGGTGCTTCAGGTTGCAGGTTCAGAGTTGCAGACAGCAGGACCAGGCACAGAGGCACTGGGAGCAATGCTCAGCCTGTGTGCACCCAGGTGTTCCATGCACACTTACCAACAAGCACAAATTCCTGGTTGGAATAAAGCTTTACAAGCCTCAAGCTTGGGAGCTGAGCAGCACAGTGTCAAGCTGGGATTGGTACTGAGCAAAAGCGAGAGCACAGAGTACTTATGGGGCACCCAAAAGGCACTTCAGTGCCCCTCGGGAAACAAGCCAACAGCACATTAGCTTTCTCTGCACCAAGGCTTGCTTTGCAAGGAACAAGCCCTTGCTCCCTGCTCTGACACAGGCACGCGGCTCCTGGTAGCTCGGTGGCAGTGAGCAGCAGCCCAAAGCCCGACTCTATGTTAGCAGCTGGCAGCAAAGAACTTGCTGAATTAAGGGCATGTTTTCTTCCTAACACCCTTCTGACTGACAACTGCACGGTGTTTGCATGGGAGCCAGCTTCATCTGTCTCTAAACACCAAGAGGACTACGCCTGAAGTTCAGAGCACGGCAAAGCACTGCCTTACAAAGTGAGCAACGATTGCTGCAATAATTCCATGGAACTCATTTGAATAAGTTTCTGTTTTCATCCGATGCATTCAAACTGACAGCAATCTTCTTTTCACTTGGCACAGGAAGAGGCAATGCAGCTTTGCTCAGATCCTCCTCCCTCCCATCACTTGGCAGAGGGCCTCCCACAGACCCGAGGTGTGCAGCTCTGTGCCCTCAGCACTACATCTGGAGCTCCGTGCTTTTGGGGCAGCCTTCCAGATGTTGTTTCAGCTCACGCTCACTCCCAGCTGCCCTAATGCAGTACCTGTTTGTTTTGCCTCCAGAGCTCACCCACCACATGCAGCTTGTAAACTAATACACTAAGCCCAGGATGAACTTGCTGAGCTAAGGTTTGAGCCATAAAAGCCTTTTGCAGCACTTACTTTATCTTGGGGAAAAACAAACAGAAGTTTAGAAGCCCCAGCTCATTCCTGGTCAAACACTCAATTTGCAAAAGAAAGAATGGTATGTCATAGAATGATAGAATGGCCTGGGTTGGAAAGGACCACAATGTTCATCAGTTCCAACCCCCTGCTATGTGCAGGGTCGCCAAACACCAGCCCAGGCTGCCCAGAGCCATATCCAGCCTGGCCTTGAATGCCTGCAGGGATGGGGCATCCACAGCCTCCTTGGGCAACCTGTTCCAGTGCGTCACCACCCTCTGGGTGAAAAACTTCCTCCTAAGATCCAACCTAAACCTCCCCCATCTCAGTTTAAAACCATTCCCCCTTGTCCTATCGCTATCCACCCTCGTAAACAGCTGTTCCCCTCCTGTTTACACGCACCTTTCAAGTATTGGAAGGCCACAGTGACTCCCCCCCCCCTTCAATAAAAAAGGCAAAGTAAGCTGTTACCATTTATGGCAATTAACAAACTTCCACCTTCACATTAATTCTTAGCTCTAAAACATGGAAGCAGACATTCAGTACATCCTCACCTTTCCATTTTTTATTACTTTTTATCGTGGTGCCCTGGATCAGAGCCCACTAGAAATGAAGCCTTTATCCAAAGCGTGCAGTGCAGTTCAGAGAGCAAGTCGGGCCCAGCTGGCCTGCAGCAGCCACACTTCTCACATCTGTCTTCCAGACCACTAGCAAACAGCTTTCCCACTGCCATGTTTAATAGGTACAAGGCTCCACCTTGCTGCGTTTTTGTAATGGCAAATGCCTCTGTGTGAACTGATAACAAACCTCCCAGTCAGGAGCTTTTATGTAACTCTGCTCATTCTGCCTTGTGTGCCACCATTCAGCACTGAAAATATTTGCAAAGGCATTACAAGTTCGCGTGGAGATTTCCTCATTGTGTGTGACACGAGGAAAGGCATTTCGTCCTGCGTGCCCAAGGACATCATGTCCACTTGTGCCCAGCATTCCGTGCTCACATCGCTGCTCCCCAGGCTGCAGCACACCCCCACGAGGCACAGCCAGCACTGAGCACTGCCCTGTTCTCCCCATCGCAGCAGTACCAGCCATAACCCGGAGGAGCTGTGAGCACCAGCAAACACAAGCAGCACCGAGCAGCCCTTCCTCAGTTCTGCACTTCACAGCAGTGTCAAAGTGCTTGCTTAACTTGACCTGAGGACATCTTAACCTTTCCACACATACCTAATTCCTTTGCTAGATTCGAGTGTAATTTAAAACCAATTAACTAAATGGGAGGAAAAAAGCCTTACACTGAAGAAAAACAAATGAGTCTTCCTTGACCTTGTAATTACGACCATACATACCCAGAAGAACAATGCAGTATTGACCGCGAGCTCAGCTTGACCGTTTCACTGCTAACACAATGTTTTCACACCACTCTTTCCAAGGTCACTCCATAGAGGGACGTTGTGACAGTATTCATGCAAAACCGAGTTGTGCTTAACAGAACCACACACCTCACCCTGGCATCCAGATGCTTTGTTGTAGGCTTCTACTGTAAACGTTTACATATTTTTCCTTAGGGTAAACTAAAGGAATAATTTTCTTAGCCAAAATAATACCTTAGAAGATATAGATTTTATACAAGATGTGTGCAAGAAAGAGCTCTTTTCCTGCGAGACATCCTCATTTGTTAACATCACTTTGACAGCCTCATTCCTGAGCGCAACAGTCTGAAGAGGTAGATGCTAAGCAGTGCTATAATTAGCATGTAATTTGTTCTCAACTTCCCACTCCAAAATAACGAGATGAAAAAACTGCTGGCTACACAGAAGGGATAGCAGAGACCCCAGCCACAGCGCAGGTCTCCCCCAGCACTGACAGACATGGAATTGGGAGCATGGGTGTGGATTCACAGGCTCATGATTGCTTCCCACCACTGACCAGCATCAAGCCTCAGTTCTAGGCTACTCAAATAAGGCTGATATCCAAACATAGGCATCCTATGTTGTTTGCAAGCTGATGACAAAGCCACAGGAAACAGAGCAGCACTGCTGCCCACAGAGCCTTCACGACATGCCATGCAACAGCTCTGTGCGAGCTGCATGCCAGCCTGCAGCCATCATGCACAGAGCACTGACCTTTAGGCAAATCATTGTTTAATTGTGTTGGAGAAAGGTGGGCTTTCCTGCACACCCCTCCCCAAGAAGCTCTACTGGGAAGGAGAGAAGAAAGTCGAACCTCTTGGGCATTAATACCCACTGGAATTTCCTGCTGGGCCATTTAAAAGTAAGAGTGAACCATAAATACAGTGGCATGTTGCATTCGTTTTATCATAAACATATCAAGCTCTCTATTTCACGCTAATTAGGAAAATTAAATGAGGTAGCCTATCAAATGCATCAGGTGAAAGCCCGAAGAGCAGAGGGTTCACCACGTGTGAGGAAGGCCATGCTCTGCATCGGCACTGCAGAGCAGGAGTCCTTTCGGGGCGCTGCCCGAGGTCCTGGGAGCACTCACTGCGATGCACCGCGGTCTCTCCAAGCAGCCTTGTGGCCTGTGGCTCAGGCTGGTGATTCACACCTAAATTACTTCTGTCATTAAGCTCAAACCACTGTATTAGATTCCCACTGTTCAGAACAAAAGGTTCTTTTCGTCGGCTTTGTTCCTACAATTATTAGATTAAGCAGGTCATTAAGAAGTAGTTTACCAGGATTTCTCGTAGATGTGATTTGGTAGCGATAAACAGAGCAGATTCTTAAATCCATTTGGAGAGGAAAAGGTTATCATCACGTTTGACAGCCCCACGTCAGTCCATTGCACCTCTAGAACCGAGAATTTGACCCACGGGCTCGTGACACACTCACTGTTCTCCCGGGGCACCCTGGATGCACCCCACTCACACATCACCACGCAGAGACCGCATACATAAATCAAGGGCTCCTTCCCTCTGCTAGCAGCTAGCCTTGCCTTTGGTTTTGTTTCTATTAAGTTGAGCACAGGATATATTTGCTATAAAACAGCAGACTCACCTGTTCTGAAACAATCTTCCTTCAGTTGGAAGTGATTATTAAGGGGTCTCAGGTGTGCACAGGGCTGACTCCCAAGCCACAGCTGTGCCCTGCCCCTCCCCCCACCCAGCTACCATTAAAGCAATGCTTCAGAAAGACAGGAAAGGGGCTAGGGAAAAAATTAAAGTGAAATGTTTATCTGCAACCACCACATGCTGCAGATAAATGTTTTCAGGCTGTTGTGGGCTTGAACTTCCACCAGAGCAAAGTTCTCCTTTCACAGCACCGTTCTTTTTTATTCAATTAGAGCTCTGGCTAAGAATGGCTGTCCTTCCCATCTTCAGCCTGAATAACCTGCGGTGCTGTACCCACCTCAGGAGTGGCCCCCACCCACTGACTGTGCTTTACACCAGGCTCGAGGGTCTGAGGGTGCAGGGACCACAATGTGCAAAGCATCACTGCGAGAGGAAAGCTGCTGCTTCTCATCCCGTGGGCTTTGTTCCAGAGTTGTGGGAAGTCTTTGTAAAAAGACCAAGTAGCTGCACCGACCATCAGTCTGCAGGTACCCCCACGGGCACTGAAGAGGAATCCATTGGATGCCACCAGCCAAGGAGCATGCACACACTGGGACAACCAGCTTGCTTGCTGCACACCTACACCCAGGACAAGCAATGTTTTCTCCCTCTCGGAGCAGATTCCGTGCTATTCTAACATCTCACAGCCTCTGTAACAAACAGTGGTGTACATTTGTCAACAAGTGAAAGCTTAAGGAGAAACATCTGAAAGCAACCAGTTTAGCCAACGATTCTCATCCTCCCTCTTCTATCTACCCAGTGACACACACAGAGCAGCACTGCCAGGAATACACGGGGCTGCCGGCATCCAGGGCCTCAGTGCCGTCACAGCCTCCAGGCAGAGAGCCCACAGCCTCCTTCCCGCACCTCGGGCCTCCGCCCAGGGATCCCCCAGCCTGGGGAGGACCGTTTCCCCTCAGCGCTCTTTCACCGTCTGCAAGAGGTAGATAACGCACGGACTTAACTTACAGCAAATGAGTTGTCAAGGCGTATCTCTCCCATCCCAAACGGGAGCATTTTGGAGGAAAGAATAAGCTAATTAGATATACGTACAAAACGTTTTTGCGAGCTCTCTTTAGATGTAGATCATATCTCCCAGGTGGAAAATAGATTGCTCGTTTGTTCAGCCAGCTTGCTGCAGAACAAGTTCCTGACATTTTTGTTATTATTTTTATAGCTATATTCATGAAGCCTTGTGGTTGATAAGTAGGGCAATTTGCATCACAGAGAGATCCGTGGCGCTCCACCCGACCCGGCAATGCAGCTTTAAGCGCTGAAGGAAGCAGGACCCCGGTGCGGTAAGCAGCCCCGCGCCTCCAACGCGCACCGCAGCCTCCGCTGCCTGGTAAAGCACAGTCGTTAGAGACACTTGTGGCACCTTTAGCTTCTTTGTCTCCGATCACCGAGATGCCTGGCATTTCTAAAAGTCAAGTGGGGAGGATTAGACTCAGCTGAGAAAAACATCTTCGCACAGAGCTTGCGAATACCAGCTTGAATAGGGAGCACGCTCAGGGAAGGGCAAAGCAGAAACTGTTCTCCATTTGCTTCCATTATAAAAAGGAAGAGGACCGTAAGCACCGCGCATCAAGACAGAAAGACCTCTCCGACGGCGAGCAGAGATCACAAACGCTTTTGCTACGAACAAAGCGCCCACACGCCTTCCCCGACCCCTCATTAGTGCCGGCGGGGGGCCCGGGGAGCCCCTCATAACGGCTCAGCAGTCCCAGCACCGCCGCCCCCCGCCCAGCCCTGCCCGGGCTCTGTTACAGCCATACAAAACATCACACGAGGCAGCAGAAGCGAAAAAGCAGCGAGCACAACATTTTAATCTCAGCACCGTCCTGTTCCGTACTGAGATCCATCAGCAGCTGTGAATAAAAGACTGAGAATCCACTTGTTGTGCCCAATTCCAAATCAATTCTGAACAGGAGCACTTGACATCAGTTATTTATCCTTTATGACATGTGTACAGCAATGACTACGCTGAGATTATAGCATACACTTACACGATTCTTGCACCATATATCACCTAAATTCAAACCAATATATCTTCCAGAACACCACCGCGTTAAGTCAGGAGAGAAGCACACAGCCTTACAGTCTTCCCAGCAACACAAAAGGTGCTTCAGCCAGCACGTAAGGCCCTCCATGTTTACACAATGCAGTTTTGTTCCAAACCAACCTCAATCTTGCCTTTCTCCTTTAAATAAGAAGCAACAGTTTTTTCTTATATCTTTCATTCACACACACTGGTAAAGTCTTCCTTCAAGCAAGGAAAAGGCAGCTTTAACATTACTCATTATTTAGAATCCTACTGAGCCCTTAGACCAGACCAGCCAGCACAAAAAATAATAGAAGCATGTACAGCACTTACCCTTGGGATATTTGGAATAAGTTTCATTACGTTCTTCTCTTCCACACCGCATTTTGCTCCAGCATGAACACTCATACCTTCCCCCAGCAGCATGTCCCACAGCCAGGACAGGGAATAAATCAGCCCCAGCACTGCTCCCCGCCCACCTGCAGGATGGGCCCTAACGCTGATGTGCTGCACCTGGGCCGGGGGCATTCCCTGCTGCAAGAGGCACCTGCTGCTCAGAAAGGGGCAAGGAGCTGAGCAGAGAGGCCATGAACGAGGGGCAAGTTGGAGGGCAAATGGCTGAGAGATGGCCCGCTTCTCTTAGGTGGTGCAATGGCACAGGGACAGCACAGCCCTTGGAGGAGGAAGGGCAGGGCAGGGGCCTGCTGGAGGGCGGTGCAGATTTTGTCTTGGGGGAGCAGCACGAAGAGGGCAGGAGCAGTTGGGTGTGTAGGCATGTGAGGGGGTTAATTAGCAGCTGCTGATAGTTATCCTCTAATACTTACCCTGAGAAAATAACTGTTATTTAGGCACTCAGCGTGCATGGCAGTGACAGAATGGTTCTATCTTCTCCTTTGTTAGCTGATGGAAACATTACACAGATGTATTTCTGGAACTAATTGGAATGATCCTGTTCTCTCAGCTGGCTTGCAAGGTTTAAATAAGCCTCCTATTAAGTCGGTCGTTTTCATAATCCAGCACTAGACTTTTAAATACTGTTACTCCTAACACAGCAATGACTTCAGTGTGAGTAGCTCTGCTCCCTAGGCACATCACTGTATCGATAATGTGATTTAAGCCCCGATGCATACACCTCCAATACTCTGATATGTAATTTCAAAGGCTGTTACTTAAAGGCTCAGGTCGCTGGGAAAATAATTCAGCTGCTGCAGGCAGCCTCCTCCAGCAGCAACGCGGTGCTGTGGCTCCGGCCCTGTGGCAGTTGCTGCTCCTGCGCCCCAGGGGTGCTGGCGCCGTCCTACAACTCTGTGATCCCCAACACTGCACCTGTGGTTCAGAGGACTGAATTTTATCTGTGCAAGATGTAAAATACTTGCACCATGTGTCTGCCCTGAAAACAAACGCTACTGCAATGGGCTGATGGTTCCCTGGGCAGCAGCGCTCGTGTCCCGGTCAAGTCCTTCCTGCTCAGGGAGGATTTCAGGGGCTGCCGTTCCCTGAATGAAGCGCAATGTGGAGTCTTCAAGGCTGCTCACCTGTCTACAAACCACTTGCTCCCTTCCTCATATGGCAAATAGGATGACCATGCAAATTACCATATCATCCTATTCAGTCTGTTAGTCTGAGCAACATTTAATTAGCAGGAAGGCATAGCTTACCAGGAGGACCTCGTGTTTACCAAACACAAACTCTGCCCAGTGGCCTCAGCTGGGAGCACACCACAGACCAAGCTGCTCCCATGGGCTGAGCTGCTCCCCATGGATGAAGCCAGCCCGGGCTCGCAGGGTGCCTCGGTGCAGACGGGCTCTTTGCACAGCACCGTGCTGTAATTTGTAATTGACAGTTTTCTTGTGAGAGCTTCCCAGCCAAATCAAGAGATTGTTCTCCAAAGACAGGCAGCTGGGTAAATGTCAAGAGCTCAAAAAGTAAATTACAGTGCAAACAGGTTTGATATTTCTATGAAATGAAAGTTAAGCACATTTCTTCTTAAAATACAGAATTTTATTTAAAACAAGTGAAAACCTTCTATTGTGACCTTTATGAGATTCCAAACAGTGACGAATTTGGTCATTACAAATAACCTTTTCCTAGCAAGAGCTTTACCAATGGGGACTTCCTTCAGTAATTTGTGTGAATCCATTTCCATCCTACAAAACAATAAATAATATGAAAATCTGCTAGGATGCCTGATCTACATTAAAACGTATAGAGTGGAAAACAAACCGAGAGGGAAGTTCTGCTTTCAAGTGTCCCTGTGAGATATTTCATTTTGTGCCAGCTCTGTAACTCCTCTGCTACCTCAGCCACGACAGCTCTGCCAGCTGCGCCCTGCTATTTGTCCCCGCCATTAACCCGAAGGTGGGATGAGATCATTAACTGGGGATTAGTGGCACGTTTAAAGCCCTCGTCATCCCCGCAGTAAGTACCTGGTTGTTGGCCAAACTAAAAATATCCCTGATTTTTCATTGTTTTTTTTAACTTTACGTTGACAAATACTGTTCTATATCTGTAGATTAAAAAGAAAAATCAATGGCCACTAAATGGAACCTGAAGCTCTAATTAACTCACAGAGCTCCGAACATATCTCACGACATAAACTTCAAACTGCTTCCGAGCCCTTTGGAATAGAAGTTTCCTTTTAGCAGTGGACACTGCAATTTGTCCATGGTTTTTACAGCGCTGGACAACGACCTTCTGTGTACTGTCTGTGGCCGCGTTGGGCTACAAGCACACAGCAGCAGAGGAACAGAACCAGCTTTGTGCAGCTGATCCAAAGCGGCACCACTGGCTGCAAGCTGTGGCCCACCTGCAGCAGCACAGACATCCCGGCTCCAACCATGCAGCACCGATTCTTGCTGCCCACCCTGGCTCCTGCTGAAGGGAGCAGGCCCAGTGCACCCCAAGGAATGTGGACTGTTGGCTGCTGGGAGCCCCCTCCTCAGGCTCCAGCCCATGGTGTGCTCAGCCTTGGGCCTCACCCCATGGTGTGCCCGTGCTGGGCCCGCCTTGGTCAGGCCTTGCCCTGTGGGTACCTCCTGTGCCCAGCGGCACCCAGCTCTGCCTCTATGCAGAGCACTTTCCCCACTTGAGTCAACATGACTGTGGCTTTTACGTGTTTGCTGGCAGGAAACATAAATCCCATCTGATACGGAGGGGGCTCTGTGGGCAGACAGGTGAGCACAGGCGCCTGTCTCCCCAGGGCGCCCTGCAGGCCATGCTGGTCCCACTGCCACAGGCTCCTGAGTCTCACAAAGACAGACAGTGCCGATAACTGCTGGGCTGATACAGACTCATTCTATTTGCTGAAATGCAGCATTCTTCACACAATCACAGAATCACCAGGCTGGAAAAAGATCGTCCAGCCCAACCACCCACCTACCACCAATATTTCCCACTAAACCATGTCTCTCAGTACAACATCTAAATGTTCCTTGAACACCACAAGGGTTCATTAGCTGGGATCGAAATGATTGTCTAAATATGACAGTACGTTTAAAAGTATTGGTAATAAATTCTTTCATATTTCATAGGTTTCATAACTTTATCCTCTGCCTTAACATTTCCTGACAAAATGTAGTGTTTGCAATTTAGTGATACCCAAAATTGGAAATACAGTATCTCCTCTGTTGCTAAAAAAGAAAAAGAAGCAGTATATAGCAAGGAGCATGTTAGAAAGTTTCTTTAATGGTTAAATAATTCAGCTTACTCAGAATTTAAAGACTGCCCTTTCATCAATGAATGTCATGTGCCTTTATAAAATCAACTGGTCAACGTGCAGGGCAAGCATAGGCATGGGCTGCCTGCACTGCTGGGCTCGCTCTCCAGGTCAAATTTCCCTCTCAGCCTAAACCCCTTTTGCACAGTTTGTGAAGTTTCACCACTGGAGATTAAACAAGTTTCTGAATCAGTAGAATCAACAGGTAGAAAGTGCAGAAGCGATGGGCTCAGCATGCAGGTAACAGAGATCCAGCAGAGCAGTGGGGGATGCATGGGGGTCATCAGGAGCAACCCTGGGCTGCTCCCCACGTGCAACTCTGCATCGCTCTGCATGCAAGAGGGTCTCAAACAAATCACCCAGAGAGGTAATCAGTGCACAAATCTTCTCACACCAAAACATCAGAGGCAAAGTATTTATTAAAGAGTAATGCAGTTTTCTAGCTGGAGATGATGCATGGTGCATGGAAGACATCACTTGAATAAACATCGCAGCGGCATCTGCAAAAGCAGCGCGATCATCATCAATCTGTATCTCAGAAGAGTGAGCAATGCCTCCATGGCCAGGTGCTCCCGTTAATAAGAAATCCTTCTGTGGAGAATTAAGTTTAAAAATAACCATTGGGACACTTCAATCTGTGGGTTTCCATCAGATGGGCCCACCGGAGTCAGCAAATGAGGACAGGCGGGCAGTGAGCGCAGAACCGGCAAGCAGTGCGGGAAGGGTGGGGATGTGCGTGGGCCCTCGTCTGTGTGCAGCTGCTGCTTCTCTCCTCTGTCCAGGATTCGGGGGACTGCACTCAAATTCAGGGATAGTTTCATCCACTGACGGAAGTGGCACAATAGAAATTGTAACTTTTGGCCATAGTTTTCCAGCTTATGGAACCCATACGATCAGCGAGCCATAACACGAGCCACCCTAATTTCAGGTACTCATGCCAACTTCATTTGGAACCCCCAAAGGAAAGATGTGGAGTAGCTGCCAGCCTTCCTACATCTGCTAATGTGTCTTTCAAAGCTCTGGTTTGTTTCAGTGCATTTTTACAACTGGGCTTAAAAGGAACATTCCAAAGTCTATGTAAGAATCCCTGACTTTTCTTTTGGGGACCAAGCATTGGGTGAGAAAAGTCCAGGGCAGAGAAGCTTGATGGCAAAAAATAATTGAAATCACGTTCAGGGGAAAAAAAAGGAAACTATTTTTGAATAGCATAATTCCTTCCTCTTGGGGTTGGAAAATTGATCTCCAATTGCTTGTGCTTCCCTCAGATTGCTGCTTTGATCACTGCAGCCCACTGCTGGGCACCTCCCCCCCGGGCCTTCCGACTGCAGCCAGCCTTGGTGGAGGTGTGCAGCAATGATCACCATTTAGATACAGTTTCCTAGTTTTTGAGTATCGTTAGCGCCCTGGAAACTGTTCAAAAATGATAAAGAAAATCTTTGCCTCGAACTCTACCACTCTGTAAGCACATATGAAGATGATCATTAATTTAGGTGAGGCAGAGATTAAAAGAATGGGTTTTGTTTGTTTGTATCGCAGCATTATTCTTTTCTTATCTGTTTCAATTTCAGTAAAGATTAAGAGAAGGCAGAGACCTGAATCAACACAGCTCACAGAATAAAGTACTTGAGAAAGGAGTCCCCCAATTGCCTGGCTTTGCCTCCAGCATTCTCCAAAACCTGTTTATCTCTCACTTAACGGCATAATGCCGGAGATGTCTCTCCTCTACCCTTCCCTCTTCTCTTTTCCTCTGAACAATCTCCTTCCTCTGTCAGCCATTGTCATTGCGGCAAATGGAGTTTTACAGATTAAATTGCTTTTCTTGTTATAATTCCAGCACCATAAGAATGTTAATTAGGGTTGCTTATGTTTCAGAAGCTATTTAAATGTACTGTAAGATCATACTTTATTCTACACACCAGTGTGCAACTCCCAGCGTTGCTGGTGAAAACAAGCTCCCGAGATTTGAGGACAGGATTTTTGTATTTTTTCATGTGGGGAGCATAAAAAGGAAAACAAAGTTTAGCTTTCCAGCTTCGGGTCTGTCAAAGTGCCTCTGAAAGTCACAGTACAAAAACGCCGCTCTCCCCCAGCTCTGCTGGAAATTTCTATCCCTGTCTTCCCCACAGGGGCTCACAGTCACCAAAGGTTCTGTGGAATAAAGGCAGTGGATGCTTTGCAATTACAGCTTGCTGAAAACGGGATGCTTTTTCTCCGAAGGAAGGCCAGGCTCTCAGAAATATTCTCACTCCATTAAAATGCCCCACGCCAAAATAAAACCTTTGACTGTGTTTGAGGGAAAAGGAATTTCTTTTGTGTTGTTTTATCGTTTTGGATGTGTGGGTTACAAAGAAGCCCTTTTTCACAGGATAGGGAGCATCTCCCAGGGAGCAAGAGGAGCTGCTCACTTGACTTTAGCTGCATTTCTGTGCAATTTGGACAATTGCTTCCTCCCGTTCCAGTGGGTGGTTCAGTGCAACAAGAGCTGGATGGGCTGAGCCCCCCTCCTCCTGGAGCACCCCAAACTTGGGCCCCGGACAGAGGGGAGCAGTGTGGATAGGAGCACGGCTGCCCACTGCCTGCTGTCTGCTGCCTGCTGCTCACTGCTCACTGCCCACTGCTCACTGCCTGCTGTCTGCTGCTTGCTGCCTCCTGCCCACTGCCCACTGCCTGCTGTCTGCTGCCTGCTGCCCACTGCTCACTGCCCACTGCTCACTGCCTGCTGTCTGCTGCCTGCTGCCTCCTGCCCACTGCCCACTGCCTGCTGTCTGCTGCCTGCTGCCCACTGCTCGCTGCCCACTGCTCGCTGCCCACTGCTCACTGCCTGCTGCCTGCTGCCCACTGCTCACTGCCCACTGCTCACTGCCTGCTGTCTGCTGCCTGCTGCCCACTGCTTGCTGTCTGCTGCCTCCTGCCCACGGCTCACGGCTCACTGCCCACTGCTCACTGCCTGCTGCCTGCTGCCCACTGCTCACTGCCCACTGCTCACTGCCTGCTGCCTGCTGCCCACTGCTCACTGCCCACTGCTCACTGCCTGCTGCCTGCTGCCTGCTGCCCACTGCTTGCTGTCTGCTGCCTCCTGCCCACGGCTCACTGCCTGCTGCCTGCTGCCTGCTGCCTCCTGCCCACTGCCCGCTGCCTGCTGCCTGCTGCCTGCTGCCTCCTGCCCACTGCTCACTGCCTGCTGTCTGCTGCCTGCTGCTTGCTGCCTCCTGCCCACTGCCTGCTGCCTGCTGCCCACTGCCCACTGCTCACTGCCTGCTGCCTCCTGCCCACTGCCCACTGCTCACTGCCTGCTGCCTGCTGCCCTGTGCTGCTGTACAGTCAGTCAGTGCCTCCACCTCGCAGTGCTGGAGGATGAAGCAGAATCACTGACACAGATGCAAGTGGTTTAACACGATATGTCATGAAAACAGCTGTTTGGATAGTGAAAAAATCATCATTAATGTTGATAGCATTCTTCTGTTGCTTGACCAAGTGTGGTCCTGAGGGCTGGTGTGCCAGCAACAGAGCCTCCTGTGCACATGGAGTTAGACGGGGGTAGAGGAGCAGCGAATTATAAGCAATCCAGGAAAAAGATATAATGGAAGAAAATGAATTAAAATTACACTCAGCCACTTCCATGAAATGGAGTAGAATGCTGTGTATGATACAGCTCCGCTCTTGAAAGCAGGAGTGCATTTGCTGTCATTACTCCTGTAAGCTGAGCAGCATAAAACAAGATCCACTAATGGCAGTGCTTTTGACAGGAGCTGGAGCTGCCGGCAGCAGGCTCTGCGCTTCACCTACCAGAGATACGTGAAATTAAAAGCCGGGCTGGAGGAAATCTGCTGGGGATTGTTCCTGCTGGAGAGCGAGGAGAAGAGAAATGCTCGGCTCCTCTTTCTTCTCTCTCTCTCTCTCTCTTTTTCTCCTTTTGTTTTATAAGGGAATACAAAGAAACACTGTATGGAAAGGATGTTACTGTGACACTGCTGAGAGGTGCAGTGTCTCCGTTTGTTAAAAGAAAGGACAGATTGGTATAAATTATTTATGATTAATGCATTACATTCTGCCAGGGCAATTTAAATATAGAGATGTCGGTATTTCTTAACATTATTATGGAGATAATAAAGCGCTAGAAGGAAATATCTCTGCTAACAACCAGTGGAGGTGTGGGACAGCCTCTTGGGTGGGAAAAGGAGGGACCAGAAGCCCTGGGGACAGGAGCGTCACATCCCACTGGGGCACACCATGAGCTTTGGGCTCCCAGCTGCCAAAATCCCACCTGCGCTCACCCTTTGGATCCAGTCCTGTGGAAATACACAGATGTCACCAAAAAGTTCAGTAAAGTTGACCGTGATGTTGGCTGAATTTTGGAAGAGAAGCGGAATGAACCCGGTGTGTGTTACGTACCCGTGTACCCATATTCCTGCTCACATCCATGCGCTGCAGCCGGCTGGGGCAGCGGAGGTGTCCCAGCTCCGGCCCACACTGAGGGCTGAGGTGCAGTGAGCACTGAGGAGAGCTCCAGAATCTGTTATCAGCAGAGAACGAAAGGCAGGGTCTCAGCAACTGCTGATGAATAATGTCCAGCACATCACGGTGCTCATCTGCTCACTGGGGATGTGCATAAGGTAAAAGCATGCATAAAACATGCAGAACCCCTGCTCTGCAAGTGTGGACCTGCCGGTGACTAAGGAGCGTGGCAAGCTTCATTCTGCCACAGGCTGTCCATAGAGAAGTACTTGGCCTTGCTGATAGCACTGTCCTGCATGCAATGGGGGGTTGGCATTCCTTGGGATAACCCCTTGCACCATCCCGTGTGTCAGTGAACACTCACACAGCCACCAGTGCAGCAGAGCTGCTCCTGGGCCCCCCTTGGCAGTGCTGCACCCCCAGCTTCCTGACTTCAAATGTTTTATGTCCTTTAAGTCGATTTACACCTACATCGTAACGCACATAATCAGGAACGGCTTTGTTATGTCAGATATTTTCTTTCTGTTTACAAACACAGCAGCTAGAGATTGCACCCTGCTTGCTAGCATCGTTTCACACTTACACTGGGATTCATTGCACGGGTCCCTCTCTGCATGGGCAGGAAAGCAACAAGCAAACAGCCCTGCAAGGAGAGCACTGGGGAAGGAGCAGCGGCCCCCAGCAGCACAGGGCAGGGCATGGCATGCAGCTCTCGTGTGTCCTAAAAGAAGGTGGCAAAACTCCTGCTAAGTCTGCTCTGGGAAACAGTGACCCTCCTGGAAACACCTCCCAGCATCACTGCCAGCTGCCACCGGGCACTGCCAGCACTGTTACCGCTCTGTGATGATTTAATAATGCACATTGTCAAACTCTGTCTTTAAATTTTAATTGCTGAAATTCATCTTTGAAGAATATTTTTCAGTATCGAGAATGTAAATAGAAATAGGGCTGAACAAGAATAATATGAATAATTCAGCCTTACGATGTGCAAGTTTTATACTTGGAAATGAGTGATTCACTCCTACTGTATATTCAGTCATCACAAAGTGCAGACACTAAAATATGGAAAAAATGTGAATAAGCCGTAATTATTTAGCGGCGTGATAAGATTAGAATTTTTAGATTGTATTTTAATTATAATGTACCTTACAGCGTGAATGTTGTGCCTTGGGTTTATAAGGGAGCCTGCGTACTCCCAAAAAAGCACAGCGCGGAGGGTTGCGTGCGGGTTTCCTGCTGCTGGGGAGGAATCTGTGCAGCAAAGCGCTTCCTGCTGGGAGCCACAGGGCTGCGGGGTGCGAGAAGCAGGAGCAGGAGGAAGTGTCTGCTCCAGATCCTGCAGGGTGGGCCCCGGAGGCGCCGCGCCGCAGCCAGCGCGGGGTGGCAATGCACAGCATCACCGGTACCGGCCCTGGTGGAGCTCCTTCCACCCAATGCCCTGCGAGCACAGCCAAATGCTGGGGGTACAGAAAGGAGTAGGCCCTAACCAAATGTCGTCATCAATACCAATGGAAATCTAAATATAGGCGTTACTATTAATAAACACATTTGTAAACATCTGACTTTCACACTGAAAAGTGAGACTACGTACGTATTCCAAGGAAATGTGAGCTTTCACCTGACAGATTATTGTTCAAAGGGTCAGGCTCTGGCAAAGGCTGCCCAGGGGTTGGGGGGTCACCATCCCTGGGGGTGTTCCAAAGCTGTGGGGATGTGGCACTGAGGGATGTGGGCAGTGGGCATGGGGGGGTGGACAGGGGGTGGTTTGGGGATCTCAGAGGACTTTTCCAACCTGAATGATTCCATGTTTCTATGATTCTATGGAGAGCCAAGAAAACATGGTTCTGCTGGCTGCTGTGGGCCCTGTGCATATCTCTGGGTGCACAACACGCTGGGCAGCTCGTACCCTGGGCATGGAATCCGGGGCTGTCCCCATGGCTGTCCCTGTGACTGTGGCTGTCCCCATGACCATCCTTATCCCTCCAGCTGTCATCTACTCTGTGCCTACCCCCAGGGCCGTGCCTTGAGGACTGCAGCCCATGGGTGCCACCCCCGCTGCCCCCACATCCTGCCCTGCCCACTGCTCCATTGGGCTGTGGCTCAGGGGTCCCAGCCCCTGCCCTGCTGTGCTCCTGACCCCGCAGTGTGATGTGTGGGTGTGCCAGTACTCAGGCAAACCCTGCTGGGAAACACCAGCCAGAAGACTGGAAAATTAATTGTTTTCCACTTTTCTATATAATATGGAAATAATTGCTGCTGTGGATCCCACCATGTTGTCAGTACATGGGAGTGAACAGGCACCCTGGTAGGCAGAAGTCTGAAGGCAAGTTACAATAAATATTCATATACATTGTTAATACTAAAACATTTTCTTCTCTACTACTTCCACTTTATTTATTTCCCGTTGCTGGAGAAGTAGGCATATTAGAATATTAATTTTCTGCTTTACTGGAATGATTTCAGTGTCAAGTGCCATCAGGACTCCAAATGCAAATACGGGAAGAGGGGGTGTGACTTGCACTAATCCCATTCACTGGCTTTATAAAAAAAGCACGACAAACTTGATTTGCACTTCCTATTTTTGGGAACTTTCTCATACTCATCAGAAACGCCCTAGCAAAAGTGTGAGCTGGACATGTGCAAGAAGCTGGTCAGGCATCACAGGGCTGCATCCCTTCCATTGGGGCAAAGGGGGAGTCTGCTCATGGGGAACTGGAGGCAAAACTGCATTTTGCATCGAAATATCACCCACCTCCCTGCAAAAGGAAAGCTGCAACCTTTCTTTGCAATATTCAGCTTGGTTATTCATTTCTATTCACCTCTATTCCTCTGATGAGGAAGCATGGTGAAGGGACGGCTCCATCCGCACAACACCAGGACAGCCCCATCCCCATCCACATCCCCAAGGACGGGGGGCTCCTCCCATAGCAGAAAGCCTGGGGTCTCCATCCCTAGGCAGGAACAGAGAGGCTCTCTGAGCAGAACGGATCCGAAAGGCCCCACTTAGGAAGGCAGAAAAAGATTGGTGGGTGGCAATAATGTTTGGTCTTAATTAGATAACAACATTTCAGGAGGGCAATGTGCTTTTTTCGCTTAGCTTGATATTGGCTGTTTGCTCATTTTGTGGAATTTATTATCAGATCAATTGGTTTAAGCAGCTGGGGAGAAGGGTCTCAGGTACTGTTTAAGATAAAAAATGCTGTCTCTCTTCAATAAAGCCAATTCAATCATTATTAAATCTTCTGGTAAATATCTTGAAGAAATTAGGTCTCCTGGTGCTTGTGCTCATGGATCACAGAGGGAAGACGGAGTCAGGCGGCTCTCAGGTAAGCAAACACGGAGTTCATTCTGTCGCACAGTGGGTAGAGCACTACCTGAAGGCTGACAAACCCGCACCCCAAACCCACAGGTGCACATCCTTGCAGGTTCTGGCTGCAGTGAGAAGTGCTGCAGGCACCGCAGAGCCGGCGGCAGCGCCTTGTGCCCAGGGTGCTCCAAGCACAAGTCCACAGCTTCTACTTTGCCCACGGCTTTGAAGATCTGGAGCAAAGCATTAATGACCCCCTCTTGGCTTCAGCTCCTGCACAAGGTGCTCTTGCTGCCTTCCCTGAGCCAGCAATGCAGTCACCGCTGAGCCCAGGAAGACACGCGCCGTTCCTGATATTAATATGAGAACGTCCAAACACTCTGCAGTTCCCCCGCATCTGTCACAGATGGCTCCAGAAGAAATTTGCTACTATTATAAGATCACATTTAAAATTTTGATATCTGCTTTAAAAGGGCAAGCCTGCCAGCTGACAAATAAGAAGAAGCCCCTTTGTATTCCGTTCCATTCTTATCCATTTTTCATGCTTTAGCAAGGTGAAGCTTTCTAATCAAGGAAAAGTAGCATAGGCAAGTGTAGATAATATATTTTGATGAAGGTTTGTAATGAATATGGTATTTATTAAGACACAAGTCATTAAAAGAAGCCTTGCATGGTTGTTGCACATTATTTTATTGATTTTTTTGAATGCACGGATCAAGGCAAGGATTATACCTTACAAGAAACATTTCTATTTCTAATCTTTAATTTGATAATGCATCAGCATATTTGTTGATTTGTGCCATTTGAGGCTTTGCCTTTGTGTGTGTGTGTGTGTGTGTGTGTGTGTGTGTACACATGCTGTGAATTTTAAATTCTGGGTGAGCTTTGAGAGAGGAGGACTCAAGCTGTAGAGAGCAATGATGAAAGTTTGGAGAATAGATTGAGGTCATCACTTCTCTTTTCGATCTTTTATTCGTGTGTGTAGATGTAGGGTGGTCTGACTCCTGCTGGAGTCAATTATAAATCCACTCTTTATAGCAGCAGCGAAGGAAGACGCTCTGTGTGGGCACAACAGGTGTCAAATGGATGGTCCTGGGGGACGAAGGGGAGCCTTTATCAAGTGAATAACTGCAGCCTGCCCATTAGCTGCAACAAGTCCTTCGAACCTCTTGCTGGTGCGTCACCACTCATGTGGTCAGCGTGCAGGGAGCACTGGGGTGTCCTGGTGCCTGGGCAGGTGACAGCCAGGCACAGCTGCAAAGGTCTGGTACAAACAGGCTTTTTTTCTGAAGAAATAAAGACAAAAAAGTGTTATTTACATTCTTTGTCTGAGTTCAGAATCAACTCTATCATGATCCAGGAATTACGGCTTAAGGCATGTCTGTGGGTTAGGGCTGTGGCTCCCCTTTGCAATGAAGGGGAGCTTTTCACCTCTGCAATGCCAGTGGGATCAGAAGGGATGGGATAAAAGAAGGGTGAGCAACTTGAAAGGATGCTGACCCGAACAGTGCCATGCCAGGACGCACACACTGAGAAGGGTTCACTTTTCTCTCCCGTGAGAGCTGTGAGAGTTTGAAGTGATGGATAGGAGCACATTGTGGGAGGCTGCTGGGGTGCCTGAGGTATGTGTGCCAAAGGGAGGGCTGGAAGCTTGTGCCAAAGAGGGCACAGGGGGAGGCAGAGCACAGGGAGCACACAGCCATTCAGCTAGGGCACGGCAGCTGAGGAACGCTGCATTCTGAAGGCTCCAGAGCTCTGGGAGGCTCCCACCCTCCCCAGTGTTCTCCTAAATATACAGCAAACCCAACACTACATGCATTTTAAAAATGAGTATCCTTGCTCTACTGAAAGAGTTGAGAATGTGCAGGCTATTTTTCAAATACTAATTTATTGATATTGTATGCTTTCCAAGGCTTTCCGCTATCACTCTATGCTAATATTTACAAGTCTGTATGGATTAAAATACTCTCTGTTGGAGCTAACACCAGAAGGACAAAGCAGATAGGGTGGTAATCCAACAGCCTGAAGATGCTGGGAGCCCCAAGCCGTACAGTATTGGCTGACCTCCCATCCCACCCCATCACATCACATCCATCCCATGCCATCCCATACCATCCCATGCCATGCCATGCCACGCCATGCCATGCCAACCCATCCTACTCCGTCCCATTCCATCCCATCCCATTGCATCCCACTCCATTGTTTCTCATCCCATCCCATCCAATCCCATCCTAACCCATCCCATTGCATGCCATTCCACCACACCGCACCTCATCCTGACCCATTTGACTCCAAGACCCTACTTAGGGGGAAGTGTCTCAGTCTTTGCAGCTCTAAAAGGATTTTCTTAGGAGAAAACAACTCAAGTCCTCATTTCTCCTCTCAAAGGAGAATGTACACAGAGCACCTGCTGCTTCACTTATGACAAAGCCAAAGATACACAGGTGGTATAATTACTCCTCAATGTACCATGGCCTTTTGGGTAGGGTCATTAGTATAGTATAGACTGCAGTAAAACGGGGAATATATGAATTAGGCAGTGCATCCACTCTAGCTAGATGCTATTGCCTTCCCAGCAGCACTAATGTAATTTCCAATGAATTTTCATGAGATAGAAACCTTTCCCGCTCCCTGTCACACTCAAACAAAATTCCTTTGGGTCTGCAATGTCTGGATGAAAACCCATGCGACTGTCTAACTCTCGAGAGCATTTCACGATGAAAAATAACCCACCTCATTTTGTCTTGTGGGCCATTATCCTCGTGACTCCTAAGAAGTGCCTATTACTTATTTGGTTTATGCTGCTGACATCTTGCTTTCAGAGAACAATGCAGATTATTATCCCTAAGTGGAGGAATCGTAGCTCTTTATAGGAAACCCACATCTCTCGCTGAATTTGAGATGTATTTTCCAAGATCTGTAGCAGGTTTTCAATGCAGCAGCTCGATATCCAAGACTGGTTTTCTAAAGCAGCACCCACTTCTACGCACATGGAACCTGAATGCCTTCATTCACTAGCTTTTATTTTCTTATTCCTAATAAATAGTAACAGTTTTAGGGCTTTTTTCTTTTTTTTCCTTTTTTTTTTTTTTTTGAATTGTTATTCCTTTGCTGGGTTCACTCTATTGCTCATGGCGCACTGCATTTTATATCTCACCCAGCAAGTGCCCTCAGTATTTCACATCTTCAGGGCATAGAGGTGTCCGTTTGTGTCAGAAACCAGTCATAGGGGATGCAAACAAAACAGGGACCTCCAGCCCTGGAAATGACAGAGATAAACAGGGAGAAGTGAGAGGAGCCCTGTGTGCTTTCTGTCCTGACCTTCTCCCAACTGCTTTGCCATGAGGCCCAGTCCCTTCCCGCCCCAAGCCCCTCTGGGATCTGCTCTGTGCGGCTGTGCCACTGCTGGGGATGGGACAGAGCTACTGGGGCAAAGCTATGGTGCTGGAGGGCTGAGGAACCAGTGGGGGCCGAGTGAAAAATAGGGCTGTGATAGACGGCGTACTGGCGCCAGCCAACTAAACCATGTATTATTTAAGAGTGGGTAATATATTTCAAATAATGTGTTTAATTTATCCTCGGAGTCTCAGTTATTTCTCATTGGAGCTCTCTGATCTTTATAGCCATTTATCCCTACCAATCCATAACATTTGTTAAAACAAACTTTGAAGTACTCATCACCTGTGCATGTAATACCTGCGGTGCCTCAGTGCCCCGCTGTGCTCCACACAGCAGTCCCAGCCCTCAGACCTCTCTGCACAGTGCTCCGGGCCCACACCGCCAGGAGAAGGTGGTAGGGATGAATCCTCTGGGCTGGTTTTGCTATGGAAGGGAGCGTGAGAGGGAATATGTAACAGCTCTTCTGAGTTCTGCAGTGAGGCAAGGGGAAAAGAGTTCTGGGCACCTTTGGAAATAGCCCTCATTATGGAGTGCTACATGTCGTCCTGAAACTAGAATGAGCCAAATGGAATTTGTGGTCAAATGGTGAGAAATTATATTGTCAAGGTAGCAAATGCATCAGTGGGATTTTCACTTTTACCTGATGAAATAGCACATGTTGCCGGGAGAGAACGCACACCTGCAGGAGTGGGGCGGGCTGAGCCGGAGCGCACAGCGCCCACATTGAGGAGAAACACTTGGCTCTGCCCAGCTCTTTGCCCTGAGCGTATAGCCAATAAAATCTTAACGAGCGTTTCTGAGTTTGGGCTTGACCTTTCCAAATTAGTTGGTCAAGGATATGACTATTACTGAAGGCTCAATGACAGCAAGAGGAGTGAGCGTTAATAACAGAAATACCCCGAAGCGGTGACTCGGTACTGCTCCCTGCACAGGTTCAGCGGGGCTGTAATGAAGTGCTGAGTAAGGTCTGCAGCACAGCCAAAGCCATCAGGGATACTATTAAGGGGGTTGGGGACTTCTTTCTCTCTCTCTTTTTTCCTGTGAGCACAGAGGAGGGTGCCTTTCTGCAGCCGTACCTGCGGCCGTCACTTCGCTCCTTCATTGAGGTCTCATCACTCGTGTTGCACAGCTGTGACCTCCCCGTGACGGGAAGGAGAGGACCTTCATACTTGCTCTTTTGTGTTGTAGATACCTTGACCTTTCTAATTACTTCGAGCATGTAACAAAGTTCTGCTGGAAATTTGAGAGCTGAATCAAAAAGTTGCATAAATAGCTGCTGAAAAAAGCAGGCACGCGTTGGAAAGGGAGCAGGACTGCCCAGCAGCACCCGAAACCTGGCAGCTGCATTTCCCAGCACCCTGAGAGTCAGTGGGTCATGGTGCAGAGCCCTGTTGCTCAAATGGCTGTTTTGTTTTGCAGCTCTGTTTCGGCGTTCCACTCACATTTTTCCTCCTCTTTAAAGTGCTGTTGTTCTCTCCGGCTCTCAGAGAACACTCTCAGCCTCCAAACAACGGCACGAAGCTCAAGACCTGACCTTGTTTGGGTGATTTATGCAGAAGTGACTGCTCTGGACAGGCCAACAGGCACCTTCTGGGGGCAGTGCAGGAGGAGGGCTGGATGGGGCCCTGGGCAGCCTGGTCTAGTATTAAAAGTGAAGGTTGGTGGCCCTGCCTGTGGCAGGGGGGTTGGAGATTCATGATCCTTGGGGTCCCTTCCAACCCGGGCCATTCTGTGATTCTGTGATTCTGTGAGGGCCCGTGAGAGCCGTCTGTCTGCTCAGCTCAGCTCGGGTGCTCCTCTGCCCACACCGACAGCTTTCAGCCTGAGAGCCTTTCAGGAGCTTCTAAATAACTGAAAGCAAACAGAGCAACCCAGCTAAGGTTAGAAAAAAGGAAAGGCTGAACTACTCTGGACCGTGGTAGGGGGTGGCCAGGCTGCTCTGTGCTCCGTGTTTCACAGCTCTGCTTTCTTCAGGTGTGAGATCCAGCTGGGATGGCCCTTGCTCAGGTGGGGTCCCTTGGATGGATCCTGGCACTGCAGGAAGCCATGGGCAGCAGCCTTCCTCCGCCTCTGCCTCCCCCTTCTCTTCTACAAATAGGATTCAAGAGTACTTTTTTTTGTCCCCATTTAATGGGATACGTTTTTTTACTGGCTTGAAAAGGCTGAACAAGAAATCTGGAGAGGAGGGGTGTGTTTAGGTCTGGGACAAGGCAGCTTCCACCTCCTCCATCAGGGTCAGCTGTTCCTGAGCTGGCGGCCGTGCTACAGCTTCACATGTCGCCGGGCTGATGCTCTGCTCAACTGCAGCCATCGCCATTGCTTCATTAAACCCCTTTCTGGATGCTGACAGATAAATGCCCCTGAAGGAGAGCTATGCGGCAGAGTGGGGTGAGAGCAGTGGATGCGGGGAGGATGAACAGCTGTTTTTCCTCTGCGTGCATTGTGTGTAGCAGCAGAGGTGTTATAAATCTTAAAAGAAATAGTTAAAACTAATGTTTATTATGCTGTATGATTTAGAAAGCTACGCAACTGCATTTTAAGGAGGTGATAAAGTGGGAAAAGTAGCCTAGAGGCAGAGAAGTAATCTAATCAAGGTACATAATGGAAAAGTTAATTAAGGAGCCTTGGAGAGGAAGATAAAGGAAATGGCTGAACCTGCAGCAACCCGTGCTGCTTTCAGCCCCAGATCCTGGCCAGGATCATGCATTCCTTATGGCTCAGTGGCTGCTGGCAGCACATCCCACCCCATCTGACCACTCCTTGTCACCAAAACCCTGGGCAGCAGTGAAGGACTCCGTCTGCCCTTCCAGCCTGGGCCCAGCTAAGCCAGAGCTGGCCAAAAGTGGGCACAACACCACAGGAATTGGTTTCTCGTTGATCTGATTTGGACACTTTACTCTTCTGCTGTTTTTTTTTAACAGATGCCCTTGAAAGTAGCCTCACCATAGCAACACACTTCATTAAAACACACTGTAAATCAGCTTAATCTAGCAGAAGTGAATACATAATGCTGGTCCTTAAATGTTCACAGGGATGTGCTCAGATTGTCCCCTGGCCCCGCTGCGAGCCAGCAGCTCTTGGGATGCTCACGGTGATGGCAGAGGGATGGGATGGCCGCTGGTGGGACGCTGGCTGCCTGTCCGTCCCTCAGGCCATAGGGCTGTGGAGCTGCAGTCCCACAGTGTGGCCAGCTTGGCCCTGGGACCTTGGGTTAATGTTAACATAAACTTTTTTTCCATGAATTTCACTCAATACTTTCTGGTACTTCACATCGTTTTATAGGCATCTTCATGGCTCACTTTATGCTGCTTGTCACCAGTCTTTCTCTTCTTTGAAGAACAAACAAAGCTATTTGCTTAACTCATATGGACCCCATCCCCAGATCTGAATGCAAATCCGAGGATAACTTACAGCTTGACATTTCTGTCCGTGCAATGGGCAAGCTGCCCTCTGCGGTCAGGTGTAAAACAGCAGACCAGGAATACATGGTACTATCCTACACGTGGCAGTTAATGACTGCACCACATCATAGCTCAGGAGAATTAATGAGAGCTGATTTGTGGAAAAGGTCACAAGAAGAAAGGCACAGCCCACGTGCAGATCCAGGCCCCACCTGTGACACCAAACAAGACCCTCAACTGTTGGATAAATGCGGATGGAAGGCTGGGAAAGGCCTGGTCACATCCAGGTGTGCAGCTTCCAGGCCGATGTCCGAGCAGCACCAATGCTGCCATGCCACTGCCTTGGGGCCCAGTGCAGCTCAACGAAAGCCAACACGGCTGCCAGACGGGTGGGAATGCACACAACTATGGGACAAAGGCACATGGTGATGTCTGCAGGGGATCGGTTCTTCAGGAAACACTCACATTAACTTGACGTGCTCTTCAAGTTTGATCCATACAGAAATAGACGGAAAAATATCGTTCAAATTATCTCTTAATGCTAATTAGCTGTCATTAAACAATTTGTGGAGCCTTGTTCAGCACACAAGTAGTCTTTGTCTAGTTTAGCTTAATTTAATTCCATAGTAAATTACACTCTTAGTTCCATAGTATGCTATACATTTTTTCAGCTGAGGAACTTAGGATTTGTACTTGAAGGGCTGCAAAATGCATCTTGTCACTTTTGCCTTTTCTTCTGTCTTTCTGCAAAGAAGAGTTGACACGATTAATCTTTAACAAGAAATTGAACTTCCTCTTCAGAAATCCCTACCTCAGAAATCAAGTGCTAAATCAACCTAATTCAGGTTTACAAGGAGCTGCCTGTCCACAGAAGTCTTCTGTGGGAAGTACAAAGAATGGGAAACGTTGGGCACCTTCCATTGCAGACACATGGGAAATAATGCTAACCATGTGGTAGCGTTGGGTGCTGCTCAGACCGCACTTCCAACTGATGCTTTACTCAGCCCTGCTTTGGGGGAACCTCAGGCTCTCGTGTTTTGTAACTGAGACCTGAAGGCTGTTTTCACATTTGTCAGCCCAAGGCCATTTTTACAGGATTATCTGAACGTTATTTTTCTCTGAAATGGTTCTTGAAATTTTTTGCATATCATACAAAGCACTTCCCGCTAAGGATGTTCTATCCCAAAATAATTGAAACATTTAAAAACAGTTCTGTTGTCATAGGGATGAATGCCCTGAACAGGGACACCTCAAAAACAGTTAGATCAAATTATGTTAATAGGATTTTAAAAAGCGATTCAACCACAAAGATGCTTTTGTCGGTTCTTGCCCAGAGCGCAGTGTGACACTGCTAAACAAATTATGGTGAAAATAATAACTTGTTTATTTTAATCAGATATTGTCGTTGGAATGCTTTATCAGTTATCTTACAATTTTCAGTCATATTCACGCTGCAGAATTGTCTGGCTTGATTCTTATCAACTCTGATTAATCTAATTTTCTGGGCATTTCACTTGAAGCTTCTCTTTTGGCGTCTGTTCAGCTGGGATTGTGAGCTTGCTTTGGTAACACAGCTCAAGAGAAAGCCAGGTCTGAAGGGGGTCCTCTGTTGGATTACGGTGCAGATATCTGTGAAAGTCCTGTTTGAACCTACAAAAATGAAACCAATGCGCCTGAATTGCAGAGAGCGGGCAGCGTGCTGAGCTCAGGACAGCCTCCGAGGGACAGACCTGGGAGGAGTAAGCTCCAGAATTCAAGTTGTTTGGCTCAGGTCAGGAGCGCTGCCTGGGGCAGTGGTGCAGTCCCTGGTTTGGGCACCTCGAAGTGGAGATGTGGCACTGAGGGAGGTGGTCACTGGGCACAGTGGGGCAGGTTGGGCATGGGGCTTCGAGGGCCTTTCCCACCTCAGTGATTCTATGCAGGGTGGCTGGGTTGCCTGGGAGATGAGCTGTGCTATGGAGGCAGTCGTCAGCAGAGGTGGGAAACAGAAAGAGATTTAAAATAGTTTTGAGCAAATAACAATTTTTCATCTCTGCAGCCGAACAGAAAACCTACTTTAGGTTGAGGCGAAGTAGATCCGCTTCACTTTGGAGAAATTAAAAAGATTTCATGCCATTTTCTGCTTGATTTAATCGTTTTGCCTTGCTTTAATTCACAGCTAAAAGTCAGCAAAAACCTTGTGAGATGAAAAAGAAAACGCTGACCTGCGATGTAAAACCGGGTGAGCAGCTGCAGACAGGCATTCCCCACACTGCTGTGCGGGGGTTGGGGTGCACCGTGCAGTGCGGGGGCTGTGGGTGCTGCAGCAGTAAGCGGGCACAGCCCGTGATCCTGTCCTAAACCAAGCAGAGCCTGCCAGAGCTTCTGAGCAATGCCTCAGTTCTCTGAACATCAGGGCTTGCTGGCACTGGAAAGTCAGCACGGTTCAGCCTTTAGTGGCACCTGCAGAGCTTTGGGGAGAGGAACGCCTGTGTGAGGTGTTGCTGTGTGTGGCGTCGGGAAACAGAGCATCAGCTTTGTTCCCCCCCACCCCTAATCTCCCACAGTTTACCTTCACAACAGGGAGCAGAGCAGTTTAGAAATGGAAGATTAAAAAAAAGCTTGAGTAAGCTTGATTATTCCAGCCAACTGTATCCACAATTGCCCTTAGTCTTATGTCATTTGGAACTAGTTAGGCAATTAAAGTCATTTATCACTTTAAAAATCAGTTAAACGAAACATGTACTGCTGTTTGATTAATCCCTGGAGATGGGCATCAGAAAGACTTGGATAGAAACTCCAGGCCTTATCCATCAGCACTTTGAAGGTCTGCAGCCTTGCAGAGGAGAGGAAGGCAGTGTCACCACTCTGGGAAGTGCTCGTGCTGTAAATGGGAGCGTGCTGCAGCCCTGCACTGCCCCAGTGGGCTTCACACTGCGGGGACTGCTGCAGAGCACGGACAGGGCTGAGCCTTCAGCCTGCTCATCTGGGAACAACTATTGCATTTCTGAGTAATTTCTTTCTTACTCAAAGCTTCTCCATTTCTTTACTTCTTTATTTACGTATCTACTGGGGTCTCCATCTGTTTATTTATGTATTTTGCTGTATGTGCAGCAATCTATACACTCCAACTTCCGGTAGGCCGAAAACATCTCCTCTGTGCCGCCATCTTGGATACAAGAAATACGCCAATAGGCATTAGCAGGAATCCTTAAGCCTCACAACATCCCTGTGAAGTAGGCTTGTGGGTTGATCCCTGTGGATTGAGATGGTTAATTGGCATTATTTCATGAGTTCTAGCTGCGTGTAGAAGCCTTCTGTACAAACACAGAGGGGGAAGGAAACTTCAGTACCAGGAATAGTGAACAAGGCCTTCAACTGTCGTGGCGTAGAAATATAAAGTAGGATTTATAAAAGATGTAACCACCCACAAACTGCTTGCACCTTAGTAGAGCTGCCCCACTACAGATCTTCAGCATAAAGGAACTCTGGCCTAGAAGCTATTGGCAGAATGGAGCACACAAACAATAGGTTAAATCGCCATTATAAATAGGAAAACAGGATTGACTTTGGACCTGGCAAGAGAAATAGCAGTGCTGGAGCTGACTGTGTGCCCGAGGGCTGCCAGGCCGGGAGCACAGCTGGGCCGTGGCGGTGTGGTGCCAGCAGGTCCGAAGGTGGAATGTGGTATTCTGTGTGCACAGCTATGCTGGGACCGTAAAACAGCATCACCAATGAGGACGTGAGCTGGGAGCTGTGACGTGCTGCATTCTCAGCCTCACTTTATTAGCCAGGCGAGATTTACGGAGAGCCTGAAAACACCATCATTGTCTGTAATGTTCTGATGGCAGCATTAAGGCAATATTGTCAGAATGACTGTACAGTGTGAAGTGTGAAGATTGTTATCACGCAATCGCCTTAAATCTGCTCATGTTGCAAACTGGTTAAAGCACTTCTGATTTCCTGTTGAGTTGGGGAAAACCTGCTGCCCAATGGTGCATCTCCACAGCACATGTGACCTGCTGTCGTGCACTCAGCCTCTCCTAAGCACCGGCAGCTCCACAGATCTGCTTTGTCGGGTTTTATTTGCCTTTGGAAGGTGGGTGTCTGTGGGGCGGTGTGGGCTGCCAGGGCCCGTGGTAGGAGTAGGACACATGAGGCAGGATGGGCAGCCCGCAGAGCGGCGGGGAAATGGGAAGGATGCGCTGTGCAGCAGAGCTGAAGTTGGTGCTAACGGGAGCCGGGAAATCGCTCGTCTCTAAATGACAAGACCCATACTCTGTGTCATTTCCATTTGGCTGCAGAAGAAAGACAGATGGTCACATTGTCTGTCTTATCAATAGCAAGACGCCTGTTTATGCAAACCTTTTAAGATTTAGCAATCTGTAAATCCCGTGGCTGGGGTGGCACCGATCCGTATTTGTGCAAAAGGCTCTGCAGAATGAAACAAAATAGTACAAGCTGTGTGCATTAACTGTCAACACTGAAACAAACCCCCAGCCCCTGGCACATATGCTGTGGATTTCCAAGGACGGGGTGAGGGAGATGCTAAGGAGAAATCCACACCGCCAAAGATCCCCCAGCATCTCCAATTAATATTCTTTCTCATTAAAACTGCCATTAACCTGGCTGCTAAATTACCATGTTTATTAATAAAAATACTAAAACACACACATACTCTGTAATGACAGTGCATCAAATGAGAAAAAAAATAAATGCTAATTTCCAGTGAAAGCGATAAGAGGTCAGCCGTGTTTTATCCTGTTATTACTGCCTCCTCCATATGGTTATATTTTCCATTTTGTTATTTTCTATGACAAGAGGTGAAGACCCAGGAATGCATGAACATGTTTAGTAATTTGCAGAAAAACTTTTCAAACTTTTACATTTTAAATGGAAAGAGGAAAAAAACCCACCCTCTTCCAGAAGACAAGGAGGGCAATAGGGAAACTGAAGAGGAGCGCATGGCTGCAGTGAGAGCTGTGCCTTCTACTGGGTGTCAGTGGGTGCAGGGCTGGGCTGGGGGTGGCCAATTCCCCTGAACACCACCACAGGGACAGTGCCTGCAGGGTCCCCACCCTCAGCCCTGAGCCCCCTGAGGATGCTGTGCTTTATTCTTGTCTGTGTTACACTTTATCTTCACAGAATCACAGAGTTGCAGGGGTTGGAAGGGCTACAAAGATCGTTGAGTCCAACCCCCTGCTAAAGCAGGTACCCTACAGTAGGTTGCACAGGTGGATCCAGGTGGGTATTGAGTATCTCCGTACAAGGGGACTCCGCCACCTCTCAGAGCAACCTGTTCCAGTGCTCCATCACCGTTACCGTAAAGTATCTCACCCTTACCACAAAGAATATCTTCCCTCGGTGATAATACAGCAAAAAAAACCAGGAAATGTTACACCACCAAGAAATGTGAACAGGCTTGGTATCCCAGATGGGAGCAGCTCAGCGTCTCCATGTGCAGAAGTCAGATTCTGTTCTCCTGTTGTGTGGGTCAATACCTGCTCTGAGTATTTGCATTCATGTTGCTTTTCTCAGCTGTATGTATTCTGGGTAGAAGTAGGACCTACTTTGGTTTGGTACGACTTTTCCCCTCCTAGAGGGGAATGGAGACTCACTGTCAATTTCACCACCTAAGCCGTGAATTCCAGCTCTGTGGGAAAATGCTCTTTCCCAGAAGGTACAAAGGTGTTCTGTGCACCCAGGACGTTGGTGCTCAGCCCCATGCCAGCCCTGGCTGCAGGGAACAGGCCCTGAGCCCCTGCGGTGCCAGCCGGGCCATCTGCTGCTGCTGGAGCATGTGGGCTGTGCACAGCCTGGGGGCAGTAAACGTGGAGGCAGAGCACAAGTGCATCCCCTCCCAACATGGAAGATATTAATACTTTAATTAGATCAGTAATTAACTAATTTGCTGTCATCAGCTCCTTTGGCAGCTAGGAAAGGCTAGTGCTGTGATTGCAAGTTACTAATCGCAAAGATCAGCGATGATCTCTTGAAAGCAGACATAAACTTTGCTGGATGTAAGCGGAATATACAGAAACAAGGCTTTCTTCCAAAGAGCCCCTCCTTCCCACAGGGAGCCACGCTGCTCCCCTGCCCGGCTGTGAGGAACCAGCTGGGACTTTGCAGGAGCTGCTCCACCAAGAAAAGCGACCGAGGGCAATGGGGGTGGGGAGGCGGGTTTCGTATTGGGAGATTCTTTACTATACTTTGGTTTAACTTGCCTAACTTTACAGCCAGACTCGGAAAGAATCTGTCACGCGGAGCTGGAAAATGAGAATAACAATCTTTTATTCTTTTTAGCATTATATAGCGTGTATAATGCGGCACACATGTTTCTATGTAAAAACTTGGCATTTATTTTCTAAAAGATAGAATTTTCTCCCACGTCGTAATTTAAATACATTGTACTTCTTGCAGGGATCCGATCCCATTCAGCTCAGTAAAACTTTCTGTCACGTTTTAATGATATTTAATAATAATACTGAAAATAAAAATCTGGTGACATGAGCGGAGTGGGACCCTAATAGAGACATCAAAATCCTTCGGGGAATGAGAGCAGAGAGTGGAGCCTTGCTGGGAAGCACGTCAATGGGAAAAGAAACAGTGGTGTGTTTGTGTAAGAAGTTAATTTGCTGCAGAAATGAGACAAAATAAACACATACAGTAAATGCTATTATTTCCATTGACAATGAGGTTAAATAAGTACTTGATGGTTGGTTCTCAAAGGCATTTGTGTACGGGAGAGATACTTATCACAGTGCACGATGGTTATGTATGGTAATAGAATTAAAATGAATTAAAATGCAGCTGTTATCTGTATCCAGGGAAAAAAATTTAAAAGCCCAACAAGATATTAAAGCAAAGAGGATCAATTTATGCTTTTCTAATTGGAAACTCTTAGTGGAGTGAAATTAGGCAAAACTCACTATCCTTTAATTTTCTTTGGTTTTCAGTGCTGTGAAGATGCAAGACGATCAAGACAAATGTAATTTCATCCGGCAGAGTCAGCCAGGAACATCACTACGGAGTGAAGAGAAATAAAACAATCCCAGGCCTACCTCTAGATGATCGTTTGCAGTCACAGCTCAGGGTTGCTGGCGAACAAATTTTCACGGTTGTGATTAATTACCACCAGTGTCAGAAGGAAACTCCTTCCCCTTCCCTGCCAGCGGTCCTTCTTTCTACAGATGACAAGGAGGGGAAAACCCTGGGAGCAAACAGTGCATTGCTCCCTCCTTAGAGAGAGAAAGAAGTGAACCAGAAACTCCCTGCAGTCAACACGAGAGCTTCCACCCGCCCTGAGAAGCTGCAGCCAGACTTTCGCCAAAGGTTTGCCATGGGAGGAGAGCTGGCCATCCTGTCAGCCTGGAGAAAGCTGCTCATGAGGCTTATGGGTGTGAATCAGACCTGCACGTGTTCTGGAGAAAGATCTCCTTCCCTTCTTCTCAAAAGATCTCTGTTCTGTGTAATGTGTTTGCATAATGCTGATAACCCAGAAGGTTATGATGGTCCTGTCCGCAGACATCTGCAGGATGCTTTTTCGTGTAGGCAGGAGCTCAGAAAGGAGGAACCAGCCTTAAGAAAAGTAAGTTTTATTTCAAAGTGTTAGACTTTATGACTGAGAAGATGTAGGCGCCATTAAGTTGGGTCGTGTCAAAGCAACGCAGGAATAATGTGTTTTTAAAAGCTCCTTTTTATACCCTGCTAGATAATGTCACTGATTAAAAACCAAAGCTTTCTTCCCAGTTTTTCTTCCCTGAAGTAGGGATCATAATCTACCTATCAAGCAAAGTATTGACACTCCTACTTGGAAGAAGAAGTTCCTTATTCCGCCCCACGTCTAATTGCGGGGTTGATTCCTCCTGCAGGCAGAGAGTGCCGTCAGGTTGTGAGGTTACTATAGTAATTATTCTTGCTCTTAAATAGCAGAATAAAAGCTGGAGCCACAATCTATTTAAAGTGAAAACAAAAACCTCCCCTTGCCTGGCAAAGTTGAATTAGGAACCAAAGTTGAATTAGTGCCAGGGGACTGGGCCACATCTCACGTCTGTGAGCAATGGAAGAGCGCAGCGCTGTGGGTGGACTCATCCCCTGTTCAAAAGGATAATTCACCATTCTGCTCAATTTCGCTATTAGAGATAAACATACCTGTCCACATGTGTGTGTAGGGAAATGCAGAGAGATAGTCTGCACGAGATTAAGTGCAGTGATCTCCGTGTAATGAGAGAAATACTGAACAAATATATCATTCATGAGCATATTAATGTCATAGGGAGGCACTCCGGGTTGTTTGTGGTCACTCTTAATCCAATAAAATCGTCTGGAGTTTTATCTATGAATTTAGAATATGATAAAAAAAAGCAACCTCAGGAAACTGAGATGAAAGGATTCTTTTTTTAGACTCCCTGAGAGCTGCATATCAAATTGTTTGGAGTGGAGATCAGAAGATGCTTGCTTCTGCCAGTCTTGCAGATTCAGGTCAAGCTGTGAAAGCCTGAGTTATCTTTTACCGGCTCTATGATGAAAGGTAAGATAAAAGCATAGCGGGGACAGAGCTGAAGGCTGTAGGGTGCGCATCAGGACAAGTCCTCATTTGAGTGCTCAGTGAGGCAGGCTGCACCCACAAGCTGCCCCACAGCCCTCTGCACCGCTTGTCCACAGACAGGGCTCTCTGCTGGCCCAGAATCATGGCTGAGGTGTGAGGAGGTTTTCTTGTTTGCTGATAGCTCCGGCTCCTGAGCTGCCCCGTATCTGCCAGGGTCAGCATTTTCTCTTTGCTCCCATTGTTTCCCATTGGATGCTCCCAATGTTTCCTCGTAGCAGTGAGCGGCACAACTTGTGAAGAAACATTTTCTTTTACCAATTTTAATTTACTGTCTCTCACCCTCTCTGAATCTATATTTATTCCTGCATGTGAGAAAAAGGAAACAGCAAGATCACTTACGCTGGTGTTTATGTCACTCGAAATCCTTGGGAGTCAGTTTGTGCTGGTGATGTATGCAAAGCATAAGGACTTGCTCAGACGGCGGATGGAGCCCTTCTTGTGACCCCCCGGGGAATGCGAACACAAAGCTACCGGGGCTCCATCGTCAGCCCCTCTTCAGCTGCTGAGCCATGCTCAGACCTGCCTTGCTGACCCAGCTCTGGTCATGCTCTGCCTGATATCCCCAGCAGATACACACCGAATGAAAACCATCATCCCGGCCCTATCTCCTGGCACAGACAGAGAGCATGTTGTGATCTCCATCTTCCGTGACATGCAAACACTTGATTTTGAATTATTTCCTCTTTACAGAGCGGTAAAACCAAGAGCATTTTTGTTTATGGTCTATTTCTCATTTTGACGTTTTTATTAGGAGGAAAGCAGTGAGAAATGGTCATTCTCTAAAGGGAGTGGGAAGTGGGAGGGAACCACCCTGCGGAAGGACACCATGTTCTCTGCTGCTCCAGGAAGCTGCAATTCAAAGCAACTTCAGCCCTGCTTAACGTTTTAATTAAAAGAAAACAGAAGAATCAACATCGATTATGGTTCTTCTCTATTTACAGCAAATAATAGGCAAAACTAGAAATGTGATACAAATCAGAATTGGTTACAGGTGTGCAGCTGATCACTTTACCTCACACTGGTGGTCAAGTCACCATCACTAGTGATGGCTGCACCACAAGTTGCAGATTCAGTATCTGCTGCCCTTCCTCTCGGCCCACCAGGTGCCCCCTGAGACCCCAGAAGCCTCAGGGGATGGGCAGGGGGAGGGCAGTGCCATCTGTGATTCTATGATCCTGCGGGGGGAGGAGGATGCTGAGCACCACACAGCTGGTTGGTGAGCTCAGGCTCCGTTCCCTCTGCTGCTGGCCAGACCCCTGGTGCACACTCCTGCATTGCATGCTATTAAGTTTCGTCCCAATTACACTACTTCGGTGCTTAAGGTCATCCTGCTTGTTCTGTATGGTAGTTCAGCCCTCCCCTGTATTGACAATTCCTCTCAGTTTTGGGTCATCAGCAAATTTCATCAGCAAACTCCCTCCTTCTGTGCCCAGGCCATTAATCAAACTTTAAACCGGCCTCATTACAGAACGTGGGTAGCTCTCCTGCCCGACTCCTGCGCTCACACCACAAAACTGCTGATCCCTCACTGTGAGTGGTGCGATGGTCCCCCAGCCCCCCAGCCCCATAGCACAGCCCCACGGCGCAGCCCCCACCTGTCCCTAAGGAAAACCTCCGCTCTCCTCACTAGCATTAAAACAAAGCATTGAGACAGTCTCCGAATCACAGAACAGCCCTGCCCTGCTGCCACATCGCAGCGCTCCGGGTGGGCCTGGGAAGAACAGGAACAGCATCAGAACTCCTTTTCTTCCGCCACATTCATCAAAACCAGGAGCTGCACTCCTTAAATAAATTAACCTCCTGGGACAACACCCTGCTGATAGCTGAACTGAAGTCATGCAGCTTCAGAATAATGCATCAAACTTTGTGTATTAAGCCCATTTTATTACTTTAAATGAGCTCAGGTGTTTTTAATTTCTAGAAACTCGTCTATTTGATTTTTATGATTAAAAAAGGTATAAACTTGAGGCGGTTGCCAGCTTTATATAAGCAAAAGCAGCATGCTGGTGCACATTATACCAATGAAATAAAGCCCTGCTCTACCACGACTTGCTGTATTATTAATAGTGCTTCCAAGCTCATTATAGTCTAATTTAAAGACAGATCCAGCAAAGAGACACATGAAGGATGATTGGAGTTCAGGCCCTACAGCAAATTGCTTGAATCTTGATCTAATTACCCCAGAACATCCCGTGTTACAAGCTTTCCATATTTTGCAGGGAACTGTTGAAAATTAGCTTGGTCAGTGTCAGAAAATTGGGGTGGAGGCAGAACTTTCAGGTGTTCGCACTGAAATGTGTCCATGCAGTTTGGTGAAGGCACGGAGAGGTGGGCTGCAGAGTGGTCCGGGTCCCTTTTAAGTGCCTCCACAGTTTGTCTGCAGCCCAGTTTTTTGGCAGCCCTAGGTTTCAGCAAGTGAGAGCCAGGTGTCAGACGGGATCCCTAATGAGGGCCAGGTGTCAGATGGGATCCCAAATGAGGGCCAGGTGTCAGACGGGATCCCAAGCAGTGACACAGGTTGGGCTCCAGGAGGAGAGAGGTGACAGCCATTGCCGTGGGGCTCGGGGCACATACATGGTAAAGCCCTGTGTGAGGAGGGGGTCCACACCACCCCACAGCCAAGCATGGAGGAGAGCAAAGCGCTTTCCCAGGGCGGGCTGAGAGCTGCGCTGATAACTCCCCCGCACTGCAGAGGCATCCGAGCCCATGCAGCTGAACAGCAGATCGGTGATTATTCATGCCTAAAGTTCAACTGCATTTTAAAGCAGCAATTGAACTTTTTGACCTCTACCAAATGCTTTGCCTGGCTGAAAACCGTGAGCCAGAAGATAAATTCACGCATTTGAGTAGGCATTTGAGTCATAATCACTCTAGGACCCAATACATAACCGAATATTGCTCTTAATTAATGAGACAATTAGACTTTGATTATGGCACTACAGTGCCCATTATCATTTTTATCTATCATGACCCTCTCTTACAAAGCATCCATGTTTCCTTATATGCCACTATATTTCTGCCTGGGATAATATTGGAAAATAATTTATATAATGGCAAGGACTGGACAAGCATTCAGATCGTTGGTGTTATGATCTGCTCGGTGGGATAACGAGCAGCCTAAGCAGTGTGGAGCTGAGTTATGGGCCCAGCAGTCACCAGGGAGTGCTGCTCAGCCCTGGCACAAAGGTCTGGTAACATTTGCAGGGCATCATCCCCTGCAGCACTGCACTGCACCGCGTGGCTCCCACTGCAGCACCTCCAGGGCTGCCCCTCGGCTGTTTAACTTCAGTCATGGCCAGGAATTTACATGAAAGTTTCTATGAAATTTCGTACTTAAAAGTATATGTATAAATAAACGACAATGTATATTGCATAATGCCTCTTGACTTCAACATGTGTCATCTAATGATGTGCACAACAAATGAAATATTCTACCTACGGGTTTTGGGAAGAAAGGGAACTTTCTTTCAGCGTGTAGATTTTGCATTCCTCGGTGAACTCAAACATTTGCCATTCAAATGTTTCCCTCTGCATGGAGAAGAAACAAAACAGACAATTCAAAGTGCTTCTATTTTAATACTTCTTGGGTTTCAGGATGCTTTTCTTTCACACAAGGTTTTCTGGCAAGGTAGATTTTTGCTCAGCAAGTCAAGGAAGCGCTTGGCATGCCCACAGGCACAGCGTCAAATCAGTGAGAATGGGAAGGTGAACACACAGCTGCGGGAGCACCCATCCTGCAGCTGGCACTCCAAAGGGTGGCTAGTATCTGTCTGGCTCTCCGTGATGGTTAACAATACCTAAGATACTATGCACTCTGACAAAAGTGCTCAAGGGTTACATACCTTTGTGCCATTTTACAACTCTGGGAACCGCTTGATCCTGTTTAATGTGAGGGTGCTTCAGACATTCAGTCAGCAGGGGAAAAGACTCAGATTCCCACCAAGGCATTGTTTTTCAGCTGCAGTTTAATGAAAACAAGGAGTGGTAGACCGGAGAACCTCAGCTGCGGTAGTGACATGCCAGCTCTTCAGAGAAAATCAAACTTCTCATAAACTTTAGGATTAGTATGATTTCAGTTCTGCTTTCCATGACTTTAGAGAGCTATTCTCATAGACACACAAAGGTAGCATATTTAGAATAAAGACCTTTCATATATAATTCATCCGTGAACTCCAGAGCACACACTAGACAAGAACTCTGGGTTGAGATGTTGACTGCAATGGATAAAACATGGAGTTTGTGGACGCCTGTGCTGGGCAGTGGTCAGTCAGCCTTCCTGCTGGCTCTGTGAGCTCTTTGTTGGTGAGTGTTGAGCAGAATGGCACAATAGTGAGTAACTAGATTTGAGCTGCTGACAAATAATCTACCATAAATTGCCAGGAACCCATTGAAAGACTATTAATTACCAAGTGGCAGAGACTGGGCAACACAGTGGTTATAGACTGTTGCCCTTTGTCTTCAGTGAGCGGGGCTCAGGTCTTGATTTGGGCTGCAAATGAAAAGGAATCCAGTGGTTTCATCCTGCTCTGCCTTTGCTCAGATTACAAACATGCCCAGCAGCAGCACACAGCAGTGCCAGCACCGCTCCCTCTGCAGGCAGCAGCAGGATGAGATGTGGGCAGACCCCCGGCCCTGCTGCCATGCCCGGGCTCAGGCAGAGCTGATGGTCGCTGCTGCCAGTGCTTGTTCATCCACAGCGTAAAGATCTGGCAGCGGGAGGGATGGCAAGAAAAGGAACTTCTACAGTGGATGGAATTCAAGGCAGAGAAAATAAGCAGCACAATGCATTGCAGCTTGTGTCTAAGGTCACACCCAGCCTTGTGGACAGGCACAGCGCACGGTTTGGTGGTGTGTGTAGGAAAGCTGTGAGGACACCAATCTGTGCCGACAAGAAAGGTATGACAGCTCGAGGATGTCTCATGGCTCTGTGTGGGCCTTGCTAGCTGGAGAGGAAATCTGCATTCACGCGGTACCCTGCAGAGAGAAGGAATTGGAAATGAGAGAGGTTGGCAGCCACAGAGCGTGGAGAGGGAGCCATCCCCCTCCGTGCCACTGCCATGAGATGCTGCAGCTGAAAGGGGATGGGACGGGACGGGATGGGGATAGGATGGGGATGGGATGGGGATGTGAAGGGATGATGACGGGGATGGGGATGGAGATGGGGATGGGGATGGAAATGGGGAGGGGACAGGGTGGCAGGCAAGGCGGCCCAGAGCATGGCGTTGGGGCATTCAGTTAAAATTCAGGTGCATTACATACTGGAGACTGTCTGTGTATTGCAAAATCTTATCAGCCAGTCTGTGGTCAGCAGGGGAGCCCTGAGATCCAGTCTGAACAAAACCCCTTGCCTGGAGAAGTTCAAAAGGAAAAGGTGGGTACAAATACTTTGAGAGCTGTATAATTTGCACAGCGATGAATATTCCGTAAGACAACTTGGGAAGCAGTTTATTGGGGCATTAGCAGAAGGACTGTATTGCTCTGTGCACTGCACTGCCTTTCAGTGTTATTAGAGCCATACCAGAAAATTGTGGTGTTAATATGCTCCTCATGGGCTGGGGTTTGATCTGCTAATAATGATCGTTCGGGACTCACGGGTTGCAGTGTGGCACGGCTGCCTTCTGCCAGAAATAATAATAACCAGGTAAAGTACATGCACACTCACATTCCCTGGGTAACGTACAGAACTGTGCTAACCACTTTTATAGGTATCAGCTACAAAGCAAAAGGCAAATTCTACCACCTCAAATTTTCTAATTTCCTTTCTTCTGCATTTCATTATGATTTGCTCTAAAAAGCAGACAGAGGCTGTGGCAGCAATTTCCCGCGGCACTTTGTGAGCTCAGACGTAGGGCTTCTTTCAATATTCTCATTCCATCCACCTTTCTAAATGTCTGCTTGTGCCTTTTTGCACCTTCGGGAGGTTCTCACGTGTGACCCTTAGAGATGAGTCTCACGCAGGCAGTGATGGAGCAACTGTGTGCGGGACAGGATGGTGAGCCCCGGCTGGCACCGCACAGTGCACACAGGAGCAGGGTTCTGTAGGGCTGCAGGGACAGCCCCGGCACACAGCCTGGCCCAGGCCCTGCTCACAGCTCATCCCGGCCTTCCTGCATCTGCCTGCACTGTGCAGGCCATGCAGGTTCCCGTGACCGAGGTGCGCTCTGCCTTCATGACAGCTTCCCCCCTCCAGCCACTGGCATGTCGCTGCCCGCGCCTCATTTCCCTCTAGGGGCAGCAACCGTCAAATCTTCGCAACAAATCACCTCCACATGGAGACGTTCCCTTCATAGGGAAGGAGGCAAGCGTATGTAAATAGATTCACACTGTCAATTGCTGGTGACCTTGCAGTTGTGAGAAGCAGTGCTATTTTTCATTTGTCGGTATTTTGGCTGCACGAAGTGCTACGGTGAGATGCAGCTGAAATCTCTGCTTAAAAGTTCCCCGGTTATCGCCCATATGCCCCAACATTTACAGAGAAAACTGTCTCCGTTCTGTGCTGACCCCCATCCCTGCCCCGCAGCCCAGGGGTGCTCCCCCAGCAGGGCAGGGCGGGGCTGAGCCGAAGGTCCCAGCACTGCCTTGCGATCGCTGATTGATTTCGGAAGAGAGACGAGCATCACAGCGTCTCGGAGCCTGCCAACAGCTCTCCTAAAGCAAACATAAATTTAAAACGTATCAGTGACAATTTATTTCCATGACATTTTTAACACTTCTGTCAAGCACACGTTTAAATTAAAAATGAACGAGAAACTGCAATAGGAGACGGGGGGCGAGTGGGAAAGGATGAAAGCAGCCGGTCCGTAAAGCACCGCTCCAGCTCCGCTTCCCTGCCCTGCCACAAACGCTCTCCTGCTGAGTGAGATCCCGTGACATCTCTTGATATTTCCGAGAGTAAAAAGCTGCCAATTTGGAATGCAGAACTTCTTTACTGTTCTCAGTTCTGCTTATAATTTTTCATAGGTTTTTTTTTTTTTATGGTATTTTTGTGATATTCATGAAAGAAAAATCACAGTCATTTTACAGTGAGATTCTGGGATTTATTTCCTGGCAATAGGGCAACTTTGCCATAAAAAGCAATAACCCAGTAATGAAGGTGCTGCCCATTGTCTTTAAGTACATCTTAAGTACAGTCATTACATATTGAATGCATGTAACTCCATCTTTATGACTGGCTTTTTCATTTCTCCTTTCCACTCACTTTGCAGGAGTGTTACTGAGCTAAATTAGCCCTTCCTGAAAGTGAAAGATGTGAGATGGGAAAAAGATTAGAGAGAACACGAGGAGAGGATGGGAATCGGGGAAATGAGAGGTGTTAAAACACAAGAACAGGTCCTTGCCTGAACCGCGTTTTTGCTGCCTGATTTGCTCCGAGAGCCGCATGAGGTGTGCGCACAGGATGGAGTGCGGGCTCCGAATTTTATGGCATTCAGGAAATGTTCTCTTAGAACAGAGCAGCTCTGTATAGACCATTTATTATTGTAAACCTGGCAAAGACGTGTCACGAAATAGCATCGCGATGGCTGCAGTGTCTCTTCGGCTCCACATTTTGCTCTGCGTTCCTGAAGCTGCCCTGCAGCACCGCTGGCTCCCAGCAGCCCCCACAGCCTCAGCCCAGCACACCTCAGAGATGGAGCATTCAGAAACGCTCCAAGGTGTTCATTCAGGAGGTGCCACACAGAGCTCTCTGCCCAGAAGTGCCCCGCTGAAAAAACAGAGCAATTTCTTCTCAGTATTCCTGGTGTATAAACGTGCATCATATGTACCAAAATTAACAAGTATTTTGTTTGTTGAAAGAAAATATGAGGACGTACCTCCAGGTGGCAAAATGCATTTCAGTTCTTTAGAAACTCCCAGAGATGTCGGGACACAGTGACAAAGTGGAGCCAGCTAAAACAAGCCAGGAATTAATGACTATTTTTACTTGAGGAAATCCCTCGATGTACGTGTATTGGATGAGCAGCATATGCTGGGCTGCTTCCTGGCATCACAGCTTCCAAACCAAGCCATTATCAGAAACACATTCCGCTGTTTGCCTTGGGTTATTAGGCTGCGTTCCCTCAATAGCCAGAAAGACCATGAAATAAGTCTATTAAAGCCTTGAAAATAGCCAGTTCCGTTTGTACTTACACACACTCTGCAATGCAGGGAAATATTTCTCATCTTAATTGCATGGCATTCTAAGATGTTGGCTTATGTCTTCGAAAAATAAAGCTTCTCACTCAGTTAACCCAAAGTAGCAAATTGCAGCAGAAGAAGGACAAGGATAATCACACATGAGCACGTTGCTCCGTTTAGGCTCAGGCTGAGTCCGTGACATAATGGTGGGATCTCAGGCCCAGCCCATCCCATAATGGTGGGATCTCAGGCCCAGCCCATCCCATAATGGTGGGATCTCAGGCCGAGCCCACCCCACAACGTGGGCACAGCTCATCTTCAGACCGAGACACAACCAGCAGCTCTGATGGTTCAGTGTGCACACAGTGGGGCAGCCGCAGGGAAGGGGTGGGTGAATGCAGCCCTCCAGGTCCGCCTCCAGCAGGAGCGATGTCCTTTGGGCTCTGCCTAAATTTCCACTGTGTTTGTAGCTGTGTGTGGCAAACTGGTGGTAAATGATGCTGGCAGAGCTGAGCAGAGCACACATCCCGTTGCAACGGCCAGGTGATGAATCCTTTCCAATGCATTAAGTACCTTCAGATCGACTCGTATAAGAATGGCCATAAACATTTGATATTCTTGTGCAAGAAGTGTCAGTGCTGGCTGCCTGGGAACCCATCCCAGCAGAGAAGGGCAGAGATCAGGGGAAATATTCCAAGGGATGATTAAATATGTAATAAAAGCTGCTAAATGTGGTGGGTGAGAACTACAGCTGGTATAAATCACGGTGATTCCACCAGTGAATCTGTACTCTCCTGCACCGTAAAAAAGAAAGCGCTATTATTTGTGTTTGCTTTATCTTAAGCCAGGTAGGGCAGCGTCAGAGCCACTGTACTTCTGATGAACTCATAAGGAAATCATTACAAAAGTTTGTTATTGAAAGTTCAATGTTATTGTGAAGAAACTTCTCCAGCTGTGCCCGCAGCCCTCGCAGCGGGGTGCTGCCGGGTTTGGTGCTGGTGGGAACAAGCACGGCGTGCTCCTGTCTGTGCACAGCCCGTCCTGCAGCGCTGGGCCGCCAGGATGAATGTCTCAGTTTTGCCTTTAAGAGCACATGTGAGTTTGCAGCAGTCGCTTCCCTAATTTAAAGTCAGAGCAGCACGCTCAGGCTCTGGAACTTGGCAGAGATAGCGGTTCTTAACTATGGGAGAGAGTTTTTCACATTTCCCATATCTGCCCCTTTTTCTCCAAACGCTCCTCTGGGCCGTGTGTCATCTCTAATCCATCAGCACACACAGAGAACAATTGGAATTATTCTTTGTAATATATCGGTGTGCGCTGTAAAACAAAGAGCCAAATGCAGGGGTGAAGTGTAATAGGAATGGCTGGGTTTAATTGAGGTCAAATGGGTGTTACGTTTCAGGAGATAAATGAAGCTGTGAGCTGGACGTGGGAAATGGCCCACGTGAAGTCATGCGCTCCGTGGTTGTCTTTCATACGACTTCTTCTCAGCCTCTTCATTTTCCCAAATTAGGCCTTTTAAGATGCAGCAGGTTCAACTGAAGTCCAATATATGGGAGCAAATGTGTGCTTTGGAAAAGGAGTTTGTGACAAAACGTAGCATCATCCGTACCAGCACGTGCATGGAGTATAGCAAGAAGAGCACTTTTATATTCGCACTGTAAATGCTTGTGCCATTCATCTCTTGCAGTCCCAGGGCGCAGGCTCCCAGGAATGAGCTCCATCACACAGCATCACCGAGCGGAAAAGTATTAAGCAGTCGCAGTACTCAGCAGAACCCCAATACGTGATGGCAGCTTCTCCGCGGGCAGAGCACTCCTTGTTTTCCTAAGTGCTGCTTTTCTCCCTGCCCCGCCCCTCATCGGTGCAACAGCCCGCTGTGAGCCCTTGCTCTGACCGTGTCACGCTGGGGGACGAGGACTGGCTCAGCGAACGCCAGCAGGAGCAGCGGGCTCCGAGCCGCCGCCGCGAGTGTCAAATGACAGCACATTTTGGTGACTCTGATTCTGAAACTGTTTAAAATGAAAACACTTTGCTTCAAATCATACTGCGCTTTCATGTGTGAAGATGGTGCTGAGAGGCGGCGAGGGATAAATATAGCAGCGCCGCTTCTCTGAGCTGTCTTACGGAAGCACGGGACGGAGGTCCGCCCTCAGCACGGGCGGGGAAGCCTGCCTGCAGCAGCACACGGACACGGCGCTGGGAGGAACGCGTGGTGTGTTACCGGGGAATTCCTCTGCTCCTCCCACACATCAGGGAGTCAACAGACAGTAAAACGCTCTGCTGTGCCCTGAGAAGGGGCGACACATGACGACATACACGGGGACACGCATGGTGACACGTGACATTGCACAGTGATGACACGCAACAACATGTGGTGACACGTGGCAGTGGCGTGTGGTGATGTGACAAAACGCGATGACACGTAGTGATGAAACTTAACAACATGTGATGACACGAGATGAAGTATGACACGTGACAATAACGTGATGGCGACACGTGACAACGCATGACAATGACATGTGATGACCTCTGATGATGACACATGACAGTGGCACAACACCTAACATATGACAAAGCATGATGATGTGATGATGCATGATAACGATACATGATAACAGCACACGATGATAACATGATAATGACTCATGAAAATGATATGTAATGACAAGTGATGACACACAGTGGCATATGCTGCCAATACGTGATGACACGGGGCGATGACAGGTGACCACACGTGCTGCCTCCTGCACATCAGGAAGTCAAGAGGCTGCAAAACGTTCAGCTGAGTCCAGCAGGGTGACCGCAGGAGAGCAGCACATTTATCAGAAGGCATCAGAGGGCCACATGTGTGCTGCCTGCCCCAGCCTCTCTCAGCATTGCCATCACCATCTCTGGAGCACACAGGCACCCATCCCTGAACCATCTCTGTGGCGGAGGTGGCTGATACGGGGTGGCCATTCTATTCACCTGGGAATAAGAGGAACTGCTGAGCTCAACGTCACACAAATCTCTCACACATAAGCACCTCTTTGCCCACCCCTTTTTGTTTGTTTTCTAAATATAGCTTCCCCATCTGTTCCTTTCTTCTATGACAATCTGCCCAGCTCCTGCTCTGTTCCATACTGCAGAGCCACACTCATATGGGTTCAGGGGTTCATTATGAGATACCTGTCAGTGTGTCCCACAGCGTCAGAGGCCAGTGCTCAAGGGATGCCTAAAACTGTCACAGAATACTCTGAAGAGAATCAAAGGGTTAAAGGAACCACTTCGTTTTGTTTAGATGACTCCTGGATGTCTTGGAACTGCCAGAATACCAAAGACATTTATTTGCACAGCTTTAATGAAGCAACTGCCTCCGGTTATGATTTATGCTGTCACTCTGTAAATCAGACCTTCATTGTTGCCACAGTCCTGAAGGGCAGCACCTACAGAGCTGAGCCTGCAGAGGCTTTGGGATGACCTCAGATTCTCTGAGCGCCTGTGCCAAGCAGCACTGCAGGACAGCCTGGGCTGGATGCTGGGTGCTGGGCACTGGGTGTTGGGTGCTGGGTGCTGGGCACTGGGTGTTGGGTGCTGGGTGCTGGGTGCTGGGTGCTGGGGGAAGCGTTACTCATCCCTCAGCAATCCCGGACTGTTTTACTGCAGCGAGATACGGTACGTTGTATCTGTGCAAAAGGAGCGAGCGATCTAATGCCTTTTCCAGTAACGTGTCTTCCAGTCTCATAACCACTCCTTGTAGCATCAGATTAAGTGACAGCACTTTTTTTTAATCATAGTCTCATATGCTGTATTTAAAATGAAAAAAAAATAATCACAAATGTTCAGGAGACATCCCATAAATCCTTGTCTAATTGTCGTACTGAAGTAAGAGACAAAACCTCCGCAGCTACCAAACCCCACTCCTTGTGCGCTTCCTTGGAAGCCCACAGGGCTGCTCAGGTGCAAAGCATCCACGTCAGTACGTGTGCGTATGGCTGGATGTACAGACAAACCTTCAGAAACGGAGAAATGAAGGCTGGGGCGTGTCTAATGGATTGCCATAATAATAGATTCAGACTCACACTCATCATCTGGAAACAACCAGCAGGAAGATGAAACGATTTTGCATCAATCAAATTCTAAATGAATCTGTTATTAAGCATATTGTACAATATCAAAATAGCTGTGTAAGAGCAGTCTGCATTCAATATCTTTCATGGTTAGTGTAGTATTTGCATGATATGGGTCACTGCCTAAAACACAACAAAACAAATGGAGGAAAATTAGCCACGCCGTCAGTTCTCACACATGGCTCCTCTGCATTCTTTTTGCATTCTGTGCTGGGTTTCTCCAGAGAGGAAAGGAACACAACGCCCCTTTGCCTGCACTCCTCAGCAGCCAGCAGAGTCCGCGCTCTCTTCAGCACTCATTTCAACCTCACCCCTCTGGGCGGAGGGAGGCGAATGGTGAGTGCAGTACACAGCCTTGTGGCTTTCAGGCACACATTCTGGTGGTCAGCAGTAACCCCTCCCTGTGGGGTGGGATGCCATCAGTACCAAAGCTATGGGCCTGGCAGCTGAACCCGCATGACACTGCTACCTGAGCAACCATCCGTGAACGTCCACATAAAAAGTATCTGCGTGAGAATGACATCCGAGAAAGAAAGGTCACGGTCCTCTCTAAATAGTTTCCCCAAATATTTAGAGTCCTCACATCTTTTCCCAGTAGTGTGACACAGAGATCAGAAGACCAGGAGGGCTGCATTCAGCAGGAACACGGCTGGTTGGGCTGAGCCAGCCATAGCCCTGAACGAGAGCGCCTTGGTTGGAAAGCACACAACTACACGTTGAGAGCCACCAGTTAACGAGTTGCTAATGAACTGCATATTTATTAGGTGCACTTTATATTATTCTGGTTTCTTAATTAAAATGTTATCTGGTACCAATTCAAATGCTGTGCAGGCATGCAACGCCACTGCCTTTATCAACCAAGTTCATAATCTTATTAAAAGAAGACGTCAGCCTGGTCTGACAGGATCTGTTACATGGACACACTACTTAATTGGCATTATTTATATTACCCTCCCTCCGTCCGTGAGTGGAGGCCATTATCAGCAGTGCCATTATTCTGCAGCACCACTGCAGCGCGGCCAGCATCACTGCCCCACACCTCCCAGGAAGCCCAGATCCTTGAGATACTTTGATGGACTCGGATGGTCAGGCTTCTTAAAGAGCAACCTTGGAAGTGCCTTCTGATGCGTATCCTGACCTGATACCAGAATGAAAAGTGCTTCATCCTCCTGCAGCATGGCTGTGATGGCTGGGTTAATCCCAGATGCGGACTGCCATAGTTACTCCTCCTTTTCCACTTGAAAAGGTTTCCATTTCCATCTCAAAATATGCTAATTCCAAAGCTGGAATTATTCTGAGTAGAAAATTGGAAACCCCTTTTATTCCATTTGTTTCCATCTGCAGTTTTCCTATGGTCAGCTGAGATTGCTTTGGTTCAGATATCTTTTAGGCAGTGTAGCCTTCTTCCCTAATCGTTGTGTCACCATAGTGACCTTTTGGAGTACTTTGGGATGTGTTTATTTAAAGGATCATAACTGCCTTCAGAATTTTAATGATTTGTTTACATTATGAAGTCTGAACTTCATTTCCATGTTTGTTATTGTAAACAGGCTGCGATCACTGGAATCCAAGCCACCATCATTTGTTTGGCTTGGTTATAAATTACTCCTTAATTGATACAAAATAGAATAGAACAAAACAGAACAGAATGGAATAGAATAGGACAGGACTGGACAGTCCAGTTGGAAGGGGGCAACAAGGATCCTTGAGTCCAACTGCCTATGTCAGGGCTAGCCAAAAGTTAACGCATGTTACGGAAGGCATTATCCAAAGCCTGTCCAACACTGGCAGGTACGGGGCATCACCCACCTGGCTACAAACCTCTTGCACTCTTTGACCACCCGGCAGTAATGTGGACTGATACAGTTTGCCATGGATGAAGTGGAAAACACTCTCTTCTACCTTGAGGGTATTAGAGATGCCCAGGACTGTACCAGCATCAGGAGATTTCTCAGCAACATCCCTCACCTTGGAGCTCTTCATAATAATGAAGAGCACTCAGCAGAAGTCACACAGGTTCTCATTGCGGTTTGGTGTCAGCGGTCTCTGAGGTAGTTTTTAAGCTCAGTTAGTGACTTCCAAAAGCAACAATGCCAGGCTCTTGCTCTCTTCCCTCTGCTTGCACTAAGAGAAGGTCGATGGTTCCTGGTTCTGCTGCCTCCCTCCACGCACCCACGGCTCTCGGTCCTCCCCTCCAAACAACCAAACACACCTGCAGATCTCGGCACGTTCTTTCTAAAAGTATTGCCCTGGTTTGAGGTGACATTTTATGTCATTTTCTTATGAACTCTTTGTAGCCATCACCTGCTCTTTGAAACCAGTCTTCTCCTTCTTGAGGACAGTGAAGTCCCCATCAGAGCTTAAACAGGAAATAAATACAGTAATGATTTTTGTCATCACTCCGATTACCCATTAGGGACCATCAGAGTAAAGCACGTGGCAGAATACTTTCTGGTCATCCATCCTCCTCCCCCTCCGCGGATCTGGGCAGGTTCTCCTTGGACACCTGACCTTCTTCCTTGGTGCTTAAGAGTGACATTTCATTAGAACTGCTCTTGCTGGAGTAATTGCTGTTGTGGGTAAAGCGAACTGAAAACTCTGAGGTAGTGAATTGGTAAAAGCAATATAAATTCTGTAGTGTCATTATATATCAAGTTTAACGTGTGACAGAGTATCTAATTTCGTATCATTTAGGAGCGCACGGGGGGCTTTGCTGGTTGAATTAGCGCATGAGATGGTGCAAGGAGTTGTTCAATTAAACTCGTCGTCAAACAGATAGCACAAAAATCCTGCCTTTATTTGAGATGCTGTGCGTAAAATTATTCGGGCGTCACACGGAGGAATGAGAGCTCACCGAGTATGAAAGCAGCCCCAAGTTTCTGCCATGAATTGATGGCTCCTCATAGCACGCCGTTGTTCAACAGTGACATTTAATAACCGCGTGTGAATAATTGCCTGAGTTTACTGCTCATTACTTCTTTAAAAAACCAGGAAAATAGTAATGGCTCTTTGATTTTTTTTTAAACATGAAAATAATTTTCACTATAAAGGTTGAAGCGGAATAACTGATCTTTACTTATAATTTGATAATTTAGTTACCGTTTCTCTGCGGTATCTTTAAATTCTAAAGATTATCACTTCAATTGCATTTGTGCAGCCTCAAGAAGGAGGACTTAAAAGGCGAGCCATTCATTTCACGGAGCGAAGTGCTTCCCAGCAGCTCCTTGCATGCCATGCACTGCCCAGCCGTGTGGCGTCACGGAGCAGCCCAGGGGTGTGAGCCAACACAAGCCCTGCTCCGGGCTCAGAATTAGCCAAGAGAAGTTGTATGAGCAGCAACCGGCCCTCCCACCGCCGTGTGGGCACCTCCCGAGGAGAGATGTGAGGAAAAGGCAAATATGGGCATTAATAAAAATGCGTTTTTTTTTATCAGATTTTCCTCAATTTGCAATGAAACAAAGTATGGTAGGGAAGCATAATTAATCCTGAATTCATGTTTTGTCATCCCGGAGTAAACAAGAGAGTTGGTTTTATGTTAAACGGATTTATTTGGTTCTTAATGTGCTGCTTTTCTTGTTGCATTGACAAAAAATAATTTCTGATTTTCCTGTTTTGAAGAGTGTTTGTGCTAAAAAGCAATGAAGGGTGACAGTGCATCGGCTTCAGATGGGTTTACCTGTGCAGGCTTCTGCTCTAGTTGCAGGATTAGTCTAGTTCAGACTCAAGTTGCACCAGGGGAGGTTTAGGTTGGATATCAGGAAGAACTTCTTTACAGAAAGGGTTGTTAAGCACTGGGATGGGCTGCCCAGGGAGGTGGTTGGGTCACCATCCCTGAATGTGTTTAACAACCGTCTGGATGTGGTGCTCGGGGCCGTGATTTAGGGGAGGGCTGTTAGAGTTGGGGTAGGATGGCTAGGTTGCAGTTGGACTCAATGATCTTTAAGGTCTTTTCTAGCCTGAGCAATTCTATGATTCTATGATTCTACCCTTGTGGAGGTGCACAGCCACTGATCAGATGGACTCAAGGTCGGGAGTTATAACCTCCAGAGGAATACAGGGACTTCTGGCCAAATTAAGGACAAGGCACAAATAAGCATCTTACTATAAGCAAGGCGCGCTTTACATCACAGATTGGAGAGCACGGCAGTAGTTCAGCACTTCATTGGAGAGTCCTCCCTGACTGACACATCACCAATAAAATCAGGTTCACAAACATACAGCATGCTGCCTTGCCACCTGTGGGGAATGGCAGCAGTTCTGCAGCAAAATACAGGCTTGTTGATTTCTTACCCTCTGGAGAGCAGATTATTGTGGTTATCTATCACAACTATCACCAATTATTCTTTAACAGCAAATCGCCCTATCTGCAACATTCATCCAGAGGAGGAGCCTCACCTTTTCAAATACAGCTTGTGACAACGAACTGTTGTCTATTAACTACCTGGAGGAAAGGAAAAGAGTCTCTCAACATAAATATTGCTCTGAAAGTTGCTCAGTAATGAACTAGGAGAGCCATCTAATCAGAAATATTTGCTACATTGTGAAGAGAGAACAGTGTCACCGCTTGCAGGCTCCATCATTTTCTAACTATAATTAACGTCACATTAGCGAAATGTTTGCAATGAGAAATACAGGGATGGGCACTCAGCAACAGCAGAATGGTGAGGGCCCAAATGCTGCTCATTTCCAGAGTTCAGATCTCTAGGTGGTGAAAGCAAAATGGGAGGGACCCTTAAAAGCTGCAGATGAAGAACAGATGCAACAGAGCAGAAACAAGCAATACTTAAATGTGGCAACATTTTGTTTGGGCTGTACCAAACTTTCAAACAAAAAAACCAAATTTCCATGTTAGCAGCAGACCCAGAAAGGTGTCTCACGTTGGACCCGTGAGTGGGACCCCATGAGGGGGCCCTTTGGGAAACTCTGAGGACCGCAGAGTGGATGGCCATGCTGAGCAGCCCGCTGCACTTCTATCCATCTGATAACTCAGGCGTGTTCTGGATGCTCCTGACAACAGAGGGAAGCTGGATGTCGTGTGCAATCACGCTTACCCATTCTCCTTGAGATTAAATCAAAGCAGTGAATTACAGTTTGCAGATAGCGTTGTCAGCTGCTGACCCTCTCTGTTTGTTGCTGTGCAGAAACAAAACATTGGGAGTACCTCTTCCCCAGGAAGCTTAAAGACTTTAGCTGAAACATGACTCCAAAAGTGTATGTGACATTAGAAGGCAGAAAGACAGAGTTAGTTAACAGGAAACAGACGTGAAGTGATGTGGTCGTATTTGTCAGCTGCTGTTATAACCCCATCACTCATGGTTTCTCCATATAAAATAATTTCAAATTGAAATTAAACTTCCCAAGCCCCTCCGTCACCCCAGCTGACAACCTGCAGCTGCCACCGGTTGGCTCATGTTGTCACTTCATCAGCAGCTGCCACTTGTTGTAGGCAGAAGGATTTAGAGGATAAGGGAGGAATCACCCCATGGCATCAGCCTCAGGTGTTTGAGGGAAACGAGAATGCTATGGAGCCATCAGCAAACACTGAGCACTGCACCCAGAGCCGGCCCTGGAGCTCCACACGCGTGCGTTGTCCTGGCAGAGAGGAGTCCTCCTGTGCTGCTTAGAAAGCTTCTTCCAAATAATCAAAAAAAACCCAAAATTATCAGGATGGGATTCCATCGGCAAGCAGTGGGGCTGGGAGTGGGGCAGGAGATGGAGCGGGGCTGGGAGCAGGGCAAGGGATGCTGCAGGGAAACCCGCTGAGCGCCGCAGCTGCAGTTGGGGCAGATGCTGCAGACATCAGCAGCCCAGAGCCAGGAGCACACTCTGCATCCCAGACTTTCTGCTGGAGAAGCAGTGATATAATTCCCCACACAGTGCAGTTTTCCCAAAGACGTGATTTTATCACTATTTGCTTTCCTGGCCCCCGGCACTTGAAGCGCACATCCTGCTGCCTTCCATTGGCACTCATCCCCTCTTTGGGCCATGCAGCTCTGCTCTCACTCCATGCAGCACCCATTGCACAAACCTCTGCCCATCCCTGCTGGGTCCGTTGGCAGCACACTGCCAGGGCACAGCAAAGCATGTCTGCATCACTTCACCTCACCTCCTGCATGATGCCTGTGCGTAGCAATTAGCACATGGTTTGGTCTACTTCCTAATAGAAGGCTTTGCTTTCCTTCATCGTTCATTTCTTACTTAACCATGAAAACTTGGACATTGCACTGACTTGAAAAATATGCTCCAGGGGCACAGCAGCCAACAAATACATTGGAAGGGCATAAACACAAGGGATGTGAGAGATTTGTTTACAGTGGTAGAAGAGAGAAATCAGTAGGAGTAATGGGGTGAAGTTAATGGAGAGGATGCTTTCAGGCCAGCTGTCCCCCATGGCGCCTGCAGCAGAGGGACACAGGGAAGCCCAGCCATCAGAGCACTGCAAGGGACATATGTGTGTTGCTGACCACTGGACCTGAGGCACCAATGTGACCTCTTGTCATTCTCTGGAGATCCCCTGTGGTGGGATCCATGGGGGTCGGCGCAGTGATGGGCTTACAGACATAGCACATCCCCAGCAAGAGGAAAGGAAGGCAGCTGATGGCAGCTGAGGGTGGGAGCTGTTGGCTGCAGGTTGGTGGTGGGAAGTGGCAGAGCTGTGGCCCAGGCACACAGGCAGCATGCTGCAGGAAGGGGCTGGAGGTCTGGTTCACTCCTAGAATTGCCTGGGCTATTGAGTTCCAGCCAAATATCACAAATGGAGTCTAAGAGATTATATTTAAAAACACAGGGCAGTAAATGCAGCAGCAAATTCCATTATTTTTCCCCACGCTCACATTGAAGAAAGCAAGCAGTCTGTGGAAGCACTGCAGAGCCCAATCTCCGCAGCATGCAGGCACTAAAGCCAGCACATCAGCCTATTTCCTATCCTGAACGCCGGATCAAATTGAATTACTCGGGAGCAGGAGCATGTGTGGATAACGAAGTCATGGTGACTAATGCATGATTCAAAGGAAGCCGCTGTCCTTGCTGCGCTGCCTTGTGCTGAGCATCCACAGTGTGGGGGCACTCACCCAGCTCCCAGCACCAAGTACTCAGCACCCAGTGCCCAGCTCCCAGTGCCCAGCTCCCAGTGCCTAGAACACAGTACCCAGCTCCCAGTGCCCAGCATATACTGATCAGCCCCCAGTGCCCAGATCGCAGTGCCCAGCACTTGGCACTGAGCACCCAACCCCGTGCAGACCCATCCCCAGGCCCAGCCTGGCTGCACTGCTAGCAGAACACCTGGGGATCCCAGCCCTGCTGCACACACCAGCAGCAGGCAGAGCACAAGGCAGCCATCAACAGCAACAGGCAGGAAGGGGCTTCCTTGGATGGTGGTTAGGGGACAGCAAGGTGCCCAGGATCTGAAATGAATTCTGCCAGTTGTATTTTGTGTCTGTGTATTGAACTTTTTGTTCCCATCACAAGATCCCCGAGGCATGTTGGTTCATTAATTCCAGTCTCTAGACTCACTGACGATTTTCTGCTTCAGTGCTGGCTCTTCCAAGCTGATCCAGAATGGCGATGCCTTGTGGTTAACTGCCATTAGGGCATCCTTCCAAAAAACATTTACGTGTGAAGCACATATGATTTGTATTTTAAACGTTCTCCTTCATTGAGCTGAAGTGCTTCGGCTCAGGTACCCCATGTGTCCCTGCTCTGCAGAGGCAGCGCTGGGACCCTGCCTGGATCCGGAGGTCCCACGTGGCCTCATCCCTGTCCCTGTGAGACGAGTATGTGCTCTCCTCCTGGTCAGCCTGACGCTCACGGTGATATAATTAATGTGTCCTTATCTAACTGATCATTCCCGTTAATGGCATTAATATACATGAATTTCCTCATAAAAGAGTACTGTCAAAGATTTTTAAAGTAGGGCAATCATTTGATAGTTTTCCAGAATAGCTGTAATTAAGTGAAAAATAATTTGATTATTTCAATGCTCGCCTGTATAATTGACTTTTCTCTCCCTCCCTGGAAGCTGGTGGCTCCGGCACGTAGTGCTCAGGGCTGGGCTGGCCCAAGGGCAGGTGGCTGCTGCACAGCCCAGCACTAAGGGCATGGGGACACAGCTCTGCTCCACGCTGCACTCCCACCTGCTCTGCTGCTGGCTGATGCTTGCAGCAAGCCCAGCTGCCCGCGCTGTGTCACCAGGTTCTGTCCTTCTATAGGCTCAAGCAATGGGCCCAGGAGAACCTCCTGAGAGTCATTAAAGTCAAGTGCAAGGTCTTTCAGGCTTCGTCTGATATATTGCATCCAGATGTGGAGTCCTCAGTACAGGAGACACATGGAGCTGTTGGAGCACGTCCAGAGGAGGGCCACAAAAATGCTCCCAAGGGTGGAACACCTCCTGTGAGGACAGACTGAGAGCTGGGGCTGTGCAGCTGGAGAAGCGAAGGCTCCAGGGAGAGCAGAGAGTGGACTGTCAGTACCTAAAGGGGCTGAAAGAAGGAAAGGAACAGGCTTTTGAGCAGGGTCTGTGGTGACAGGACAAGGGAAAGTGGTTTCAAACAAAAAGAAGGGAGACTTAGATTGGATACAAGGAAAGAGTTGTTTATGGCAAGGGTGGCAAGGCACTGGCACAGGGTGCTCAGAGAGGTGGTGATGCCTCATCCCTGCAGACACCCAAGGTCAGGGATGGGGCTCAGCACCTGGTGGAGCTGTGGGTGTCCCTGTTCATTGCGGGGAGTAGGACCAGATGGCCTTCAAAGGCCCCTTTCGTCTCAGTGACTCCATGATTCTATCACTGTCTCAGAATTGTGACTGGCTCCAGCATGTGCCAGCACTGGTGGACTCCCACAACTCCAGACCTGCCAGGTGCCACATACATATGCTGAGATGAGTAGGTGCAGGCTGTACATCTTTATTTCAGGCTTCCTGACAGCTCAGACAGATGTCATTTTCTGAAGTGTTTTTCAGGACATGATCTTCCTTTGTGTGTTTTGGATAACAATTCTTACTTTCAAAGCAGCTGGGACTGAAGTCACACTACGGACCGCTGCTGGCAAGGAGGCCCACACTGCTGATGTCCCTCCAAACCTGCTCACTGCAAGGCACCGCAACCCGCCCAACCAGCAGGTCTATAACAAAGGTCAACCTCCAGCTCCGCTGGCCAATTTTCTCTATTCCTTCTCCAGCTCAGACGAGTGCATACTGCTCCCGTTTCTGGCATGGCATGAGGTAGGCTTCCAGGCTGCAGACATCTAATAAAAACTGTTGCCAGGTGTGATTTGTATTCTGTAAACTGATAGAGCGCATTTGCTCCAAATCAATGAGGTTCTGAGAACTCAAAGTTCAAGCCATTAATTAAGTTAGGAAGCTACATAATGGCATGAATGCCGCAGCGGAGAGCTGGGGATCAATTTCCAGCCCTCGCCTGACTCCGCTGGGTAATTCTGCTGGGAGCGACGCAGGCAGTGCTCCATCAGTGCGTTGGGTGCACAGCCAGCTCTGGTGCTCAGGAGGCTCTTCCCTTTCCATCATTATCATACAGTGACATAGATCAGTGCAGAGGAATGTTTCCATGTGCACAGCATTCCTAAAATGTACTTAACAGGAACACGGCATACATTTCAAAAGAGTACATTCCTCTTGTGGGGGATGCGTGACTGAAAAAAGGAGAAAGTATCATTATCAACATTTCCCCTACAAAAAGTAACAGAAAACAACTCCTGGAGAAATCGTTGGCTTTCTTTTCAAGCAGAAGTACATGTTAGAAGGATTTCAGATGAATAAACAGCGTATTGTTCCTTGTAGAAGACTCAGTTCCTCATAAACCAACTCCCAATGGAAATGTTACCACCAATCTTCATCAACCAGCCTCACACATCACTGCAGCAGCGAAGGCCACAGACCAAACCCTGCAGGAGCTTATTCTAGTGACCCCTATTTAGAGATATCAGGCAGTATTTTAAGATGAATTTTTATTATTTAAGGAGCTGTGAGATTTTGAAGACCAAGGAGGAGGCACGCTGTGCTTGTCAGATTGCTGAATTAACTCATTGCTGCGAATACCTTCTGTGCTAGGACGACGTGTGCGCTGTGCTGGCACTGCTCTGCTGCCAGATGCATCTCCTGAGGCTGACACGGGGCTCCTCTTCAAGTGTTCAGCTTAGCCCCCTCTGAGCAGTGCTATTGGGCACTGTTGGCCATTCCCACCTCCTCGCTGCGCAGCATTTGCCTGCATAATGGCCCGGATTTATGGTGGATTGGGTCAATAAATACCCAAAGCAACACTTAATTGATTTCAGACTTTGCCAATGTAATCACTTTAGTCGGAGGAACGTCCCTTCCTGCTACGAAATTTCTTGGAAACACTTGTTTAAATTAAGTTTGCAGACTGCAATGCAGAGCTGTGAGCAGGGAGCCGCTCGCTGAATTACCGCTGCCCGGCACTTCGGGAGCAGGGAGAGCACAGCGCAGGCAGCGACCCGCAGGGAGGAGGGCTCTGCTTTTGGATCAGCATTCACTGATTTAGGGCAGGACTTCATTCACCCCCAACTTTTTCACCCTCTGTTAATTCCAGCAGCAAGATGTTGTTGCAAGCAGCAAGTGCTGCAATTCCAGCTGCAGTTCCAGCTCCCTACCCTCGTACGTGCGATGCTGTCTTTGTGGCAGGGGCACCTGTGTAAGGACCATGGGGGAAGCGTGCTGCTCCATCCCCCTACCCCAGGAGCTGACCTGCAGGCTCCCTCTGGAGAACAGCACCCGTGGGACCCAGCAGCACCACAGGAAGGGGAGTGCGGGGCACTGTCGCCCCCGGCCCAGCTGCCCACAGTCGTTCCCAAGCGTCCATGCAGGACCTGTGCTTCCCATTTTTCCTCCTTCCAATCTGAGTTAAAGTACATTGAAATCTGTAACACGTTTTAGGGTCTTTTAGAGTGAATAAAAATATTTTGCTTTCATGTAATTGAAATGTTGTCATAATGCTAATCTTTAGAAGTCGTGCTTTTTTTTGAGTACAGGCACTAATGACTTTGTTTGGACAAGCTCTTTGGAAATTAAAGATCAAAAGTTGCATTACAAACACTGAAATGAAACTTGTCAACTCCAGTGAAATCCTTGATTCCAGTGTTTCAAACACAAAACTTTTTGAACTTTATTTGATGTTTTAAAATGAACGCCATTTAAATGACAATAGGATTTTTCACTGAAAAATAATTTGGCTTTGAAATGGAACTAATAGACAGGAAATAATCAAATTGCAGCTTTGAAGTATTTGAAACCCCTGAATTAGCCACAGCTGTGCTGTACACAGAGCTGTGCACCTATCAGTGTTCAGAGGACCCAGGGGCTGCACGCAGGGAACCAGGCAGTGCCCTCCCTCTGAGCTGGGCTGTTCTAATGGGCAGAGGGAGCGGGGCAGAAGGGCCACGCTGACTGAGCTCCTCTTCTGTCGTTACAGCAGCAATGCAAGCTGTGCTCTTTGGAAGTGCTGCATCCCCACTGCGCTGTGTTCGTCTTTTTTCCTGGCTATGGTGGAACAGCATCCTAAAGAAGAGCTGCTCTTGAGTGAGATGTACTTCTGCAAAACAGAAGGAAATTCTCCACAGAGTTGGTCGCACACTTAAAGTTAGTCTTATAAAGTACCTCAATACTTTTTAAATGCAAACTTTCTGAATTAGTCACACTGTATGGTGGCTCCATCCTATTGAAAGAACTCAGCCATCCCTAAAATTATTTGCTGAAACTAATGAGAATGAGAAGTGGCATTATTTGTTGGAATTGTGTCTAAAATTGTGCCTCCACATAAGGAGAACCGAGATACAGTTTTTGTAACACCAGCAGCTCCTGGCACATAAATTGCAGCTGGGTGCAAACAACAAAGGCTCCCAGACAACCTACGTGTGTATAGGTATTAAATATTCCCACTCCTGTCTCTCTTATAAGAAATACAGAGCTATTTACTAAAGACACTCTGCGTACTACCTTCTCCACGTGGGATGCCTCCATTCCATTGAGTTTTGCACTCCCAAATGTTCCCGAACAGGTGGCGTGCATAAAAATAATCTCTGTGTTTTTCAAACGTAATCTTACTGCCTTGCCAAGTGTTTAAAGTTCATATGACAGGTATAATGGAGGGGTTTGTAAGAAAGCCATCACGCAGAACTGAAGAGTTCAACATAATTATTGGATGCAGCACTTAAAGCACACTACATATTTGCTTAACAAAAAGTAATTGAGAAATAACATTAGTGCAGCGCCAGGGACGGGGAGGCTTTGTTCAGCGTTTTGTGTGGGCATAATGGGAGCATTAACTAAAGTGCCCAATTCATCTCACCACAAAACCTGCCCACTGCAGCAACAGTGCTCGTGGGGGCTGAGGACAAACACAGCAGCTCTGTCTCAGCGCTTGGGGACATGTCCTCGGAGCACAGCCATGGCGTGCTCGGCACTGCTGCTCCATGCCTGCATCCTGCCCTGCATCAGCTGCACACCCACAGCACCGGTGGGCACGTGGGCACACACTGCCTGCAGCCCCACCAGGTGGGAGCAGTGGGGTAGGTCAGGAAGTCACAAAATGGTTTGGGTTGGAAAGGGCCCTTGAAGGCCATCTGGTCCCTCTCCCTGCAATGAACAGGGACACCCACAGCTCCACCAGGTGCTCAGAGACCCATCCCGGACCTCAGGTGTCTGCAGGGACGGGGCACCACTGCATCTATGGGCACCCTGTGGCAGTGCCCATAGATCCTGTGGCACTCTTATCACAAGCAACTTCTTCCTTATATCCAATCTAAATCTCCCCTCTTTTAGTTTGAAACGATTTCCCCTCATCCCATCACCACAGACCCTGCCCAAAAGTCTGTCCCCTTCCTTCTTACAGCCCCTTTAGATACGGACAGGCCACTCTCAGCTCTCCATGGAGCCTTCTTTTCTCCAGCTGCACAGCCCCAGCTCTCAGTCTGTCCTCATAGGAGAGATGTTCCACTCCTGGGAGCATTTCTGTGGCCCTCCTCAGGACATGATCCAACAGCTCCATGTCTCTCTTGTACTGAGGACCCCACGTCTGGACGCTGTGCTCCAGGTGAGGTCTCAGAGTGCAGAGCAGAGGGGCAGATCCCCTCCTTCACTCTGCTGGCTGTGCTGCTCTTGGTGCAGCTCAGGATACATTTGTCTTTCTGGGCACATTTCTGGTCCTTATCCAGCTGCCATCCACAAGTACTGCCAGGTTCTTTTCGGCAGGGCTGTGCTCTGTGCTTTTGTCCTCCAGTGTGTATTGATAGCAGGGGTTGCCGTGACCAGGTTGTAAACCCTGGCGCTTAGCCTTGTTGATCCTCATGAGCTTCTCCTGGGCCCACTGCCTGAGCCTATCCCAGTCCTCAGGATGGCTCCTGGGAAGGCGGCTGTCACCTGTCTGGGGACAGGGTGGAAAGCTCATGCCCAGGCCAAAACTTCAGCACATCAGGAGGACGTGCACATTTCGGGGTTATTGCTGTGTGGGGCCATCACCTCCTGACACACAGTTGCCCCTGCGGGGCCAGCCCAGCCCATCAGCACCACTGCCCCATAACTGCAAAGTCACATCGTGCTGGCAGAAGGCAAATGGGAATGTTATTTATTACACTTTGCTTTTAGACAGCTGAGTCTGGGCACAGCAGCACTGATTTTAATTGATTATCCTGCAATTTTCCTCAACTTCTCCAGAGAATATGATACAGTGTGGCATCTCCATCACCCCAACAGGAACCTGCTCCAAAGACCTTATCACCCCAATTTTTCACACGTTCCATGGCCATGTGTGCACGTTTGGTATTTCGCCCTTATCTCATCTCCGAGCTCTCCGCAATAAACCGGTATTTCTTAACAAGAGCCATTCTCAGCCTCAGACCTAATAAAAAAGCCCATATCACAAAAGTAGGCTGTAGGCCCTTCCTTTCTTATGATTAAAGTTGTTTTATTGTTTTATAGACAAAACAAACCAAAAGCAGGAATGTTTGCCTGCAGCCTAATGAGCACGCTGTGCCAGCACACCGAAACGCACACGTGGAAAACGACCATTTTTCTCTCATTCCGATGTCTGCTCCCCAGACGTGGGACACAGAGCTGGCACATCATTACCCCAGCACAGCGCCCAGCACAGGGCCCATCCTGCCACTGCTGTGATGGCAAGGAGAACCAAGCTGTGGGTGACAAGTTTGTGGCAGGGGAGCCCAGAAGTCAGCAGCCCGCAATGAGGCTCTGGTTTCCTTGTGCGCGTTTCTGCTCCTCTGTGCCTCCTGTGCTGTCCAGCCCTCCTCTGTGCTGCCCCGAGCCGCTGTGCCCAGGGCATGCAGCCTGCCTGCAGCTGGGCATGTCGTGGAGAGATGGTCAGAGAAAGGGGGATAACAATTTATAAATCCTTAAATCAAATGTGGAGAGAATAGACTCTCCACATTCATTATGGTATTCATTATGGTCCGAGATGGACTGTTCAGTGCTCCCAGCACTGCTGCAGCAGAAAGCAGCTGACATCTGTTATTACAGCGCCAGACCAGCACCAGAATCCCTCCCAGTGCACATACTGGTCCACGCTGCCCACAGCTCTCAAGTTCTGGCTTACTCCTTTCTCTCTTTTTGGCAGCGGTGCTGAATATTGGTAACTATCCAAGCTGAGACAGTTTCCCAGGTAACTTCTCATGCTGAAAACCCAAAATTGCACTTTTTGGGTGCCATATGGGTCCAATTACCCATCAGCTCACAAGGAAACCTGTTGGATCCAATATGGCATTAACATGAAGGTGTGCAATATGTGAGCCGAGAGGTTTTTCCCTACTGGCATTTGCTTGCTGGCATTTAAATTTCCTGTCAATCACAGCACAAGAAAGTTATTTTCACTGTGCCATTGAGACCAAACTGTCACACAGAAAATATCACAAAAAGCACAAAAACTGTACCTTTTTGATGGTACAACATGATTATCCTGATCTCAGATTTTGTTGTGGTTTCTATTTTTCCCCTTTTTTTTCAGAACCGAGTTCTTGCTTTGAAGCTTTTCTTTGATAAAGTTACAAAGCTGTGCCAAATATTTGAAATCTGCCATGGGACTTCTCTCTTCACAAGAACAAGTTGCAAATGATGTTCCCCGTATTTTTTGAAGAACGTCGCATGCCTCTCAATCAGCAAATATTATTCCATGAGCTGTGGATTTGTCCTTTTCTTATCTCTCCTTTTGTCTTCAGCCCTGCTGCAATATTAAGCAGGCTCCTCCCTCGCAGCACTGGCCCTGGTGCTAGGGATGCCCCGGGGTGCCCTGGCATCACCCTAACTTCTGTCTATGGGATGAGGTCAGTGGGCACGGTGGGGATGGGCTGGGGTTAGACTTGGTGATCTCAGAGGTCTTTTCCAGCCTTAATGCTTCTATGGCTCTAGCCATCAAACTGCTTAGAGAGCCTGGTGCCTTTCTCAGAGGAGAAAACCCTCGCCCTGGTGAGCGGGGTGCTTCCCTGTGCCTTCATACCATCGGGGCTCGCAGACTCTGCTCTGCAGCACAGGGGCTGCTCAGGGCTCAGCCTCACAGCAGCACACCAACACCATGCAGGCATGGCACGGGGCACCGAGAGCAGCACCACTGCTGGTTTCCCCTGCTAAGTAAGGGCTGCATGCTGGGGTAGCAGCCTCATTAATCTCAAAGGGACTTTGTCACAGACAGGGAAGAAAGCTTTTCTTGTTGTCATCAGAGAATAAAGTACCAACACCAGTCTTGCACAACTTGCCTCTCTCCTCTGCATGCCGCTGAACCATGCCGTGCCATGCAGAGGGCAATTGCTGGTGGGATCATTGCTGGTGAGAACCCGGCCCTGCGGCTTTCCTGTTAGCTCAAGGCTGCAAAGAGATGTCTGGGCTATGGCTTTGCCCCTGAAGTGTGTGAAGCTGCAGGATCTTGCTCTGGAGCAGAGCCACACGGGGTCTGTGCAGGCAGCAGCAAGGCACGAGGAAACCGCTTTGGGGGGCACTCCTCTGTGAAGGGAAAGGGAAAGAACGCCCTGAACTCCAATCTTCAGCCCAAATATCGAAGGCAAAAGCAATATTGCACGTCTACCAGAGGCAATGTACACGGTGTGAGTATCTACACTGCGTATATCAATCTTCCTTACAGCAAGGTATTATTAATGTTGCAAGCGTTTTTAACCAGAAGCATGTCTCTCATAAAAAAAGGCAAACCTGGGAGTTGTTAGATGAAGACTGCATTTATCATCTTCAGCACAAATGCCATTAAAATACACAAATCCTGGTGCTCTCCCATCGGTCATGCATGAGATTCAGGGAGTGCCCAGCTCAGAACCGCGCCATTCCCACAAACCCACCACCCCCAACCGGAGCCCCATGGCTGCAGGACACAGCAGCTCTGCCCTGTGCCCCACACCTATGGGAAGCTGTCCTGACCCCATCTTCCCCCTGGGCCTCCCCCCCACCGGCAGAGCCCGGCTCTGAGCCCTGAGTGCGGGATTTTGTTTCCTCCTCTTGTTTCCCATTCCCGCTGTAATCCCACCACTGCCCCCTCTACAAGCGATGCACACAAATCAACAGTGCTCCAATTTTAAACTCAATTTCACACTTCTTTGTGAGCTGTGCGGAATTTCTGTGCTTCGTCCCTCCCAGCTCCACTCGGACAATACGTGTGAAGGAATCACAGGGGCAGTAGGGAAGCAAAGCACACAGCTGCAGCCATTCCCATGTAAACGCAGGCAGGCACTGGGCCCTTCATTAGCAGTAATTCCAAAGCTCCCTGGCTCTGCACCTGCTAGGAGACAGAAACCAATACCAGCGTGCTGCCAAACCAGGTGACTCATAATTACCCTTTTAAACTTTCTCATAGTTTTTCCCTCTGCTGACAATGGTGCTATGATTTATAATCGTGCCTCACTCAAATGTGTAGCAGACACTTTTCTACCAAGCTCTTACAGACAGGCTTTTGTTAAGCTGCAGCTCAAAAATAATTTTTAATATCTTGTGACTTAATCGGTTTTCCGAATCTGTGCAATCAAATCTACTGACAAAACAAAAAAAAAAGGCACAAAGAAATGATGGCTTTTGTTTTCCAAAGTAAGTATCGGTGTGGGGATTTACAGGGCTTGGGAGCTCAGTGCACGTCTCACTTAACGGGGCAAACAATAACACTGCAGTGATTGCAGCATCCCATATGTTTCCATTCAGATATTGATAAGAGCGTTATCGCACTTTGGAGACACTGATTCATTGTGTTGCGGGGTAGATACGAAAAAAAATCTTGATGGAAGCTCTTAATATGAATTCCCTCCATGTTAGGTGTGCTAACGGCATCTCAGCCCATCAGGAACTAATCACATTCCATTCTCTATTATTTTTTTCCTCGTGGTCAACACATAACAGCACAGCTGAGGTGTATGATAATCAAAGTCTTCTTCATGGTTGAATAAATTTAATACTCTTGCTTCATCAGCGCGGCACATTAAAAAGTCCCTTGACATATTTAGCTCGATTGTTTAAGGCATTACGCCAGAGCCACGGCATTACAGATTTCACGTGCAATACGGGGGGCCTTTGCTTTCATTTGTCTGTAACATGACATTAGAAATTGGATTGAAATAAGTTTCTTTGAAAAAAGAAAAGCCAATTGATAAAGTCATAATGCAATCTCCACGGCGTAAGTGGAGAAATAAATGAACATTAATTTGGTGTTTGTAATAGCAGCCGGCACAAATAACACAGGTATTTTGAGCTGTAAATAAATAATTCAGCGATGTAATGTAATATGGAATAGATATTTGTTTTCTAAACAAACAAGTTAAAAACAGTTCCAGTGTGTTTAATACGTTAACTTGCTTTTCTGTGGCATAATTTAACACGTACATCACACATGCCCAGCGGCTGCACGGCATCATCAGCATCCCTAACCCTGCTCTGCTGCGATGTGCCGTGAGCCAGGTGCTGCTCTGGCCGCTCTGCCTTTCTGCACAGCCACACAAAGTGGTGGGGAGAGGGCTGGATGCTGCTGCACGTGTGTGCATAGGCAATAGCAATTCATGCTTGCTGCTCTTTCCTGCTGTGTGCCTTCCACAGATGGAGTGCCCCGAGAGCTCGCTGTGAAGCTGCAGATGCATTGACAGGTTTCCTCAGAACCTCACCTGTTTCTTCCCAGAACCCACCTGAACCCCCCTTTACCAGCTGAGAAATGTAGGGGAAGCTGGAAGAACGCTGAGCATCCAGGATGCCATCGTGTTACAGCTGAGGAACTGCTGTGTGAACAGCCCAAAATTCACTCACTACTCGGTTGTGGAGAATGTGCTACCGAAATGAACAGGATTCAGATGTTCTCCGGCATGACCTTGGCTGTCCATAGCAGGAAGATTTCTGTAAAAGGAAAGCAATTCTCCAGAAGTCACCAGTGTGATGCAAAAGTAATCACCCCATGATTTAGGCTGACCAAAGACAGAAGCCCTTAGTCAGCCCCACCCAGGCAGGAGGGACTCCCATCCTGCCCAGCTCCAGCAGGAGGCACATGAGCACAGGGGGGGCAGGTGATGGAGGTGGGAGCCCCCTGCAGCTCGCAGGGTGCTCCTGAGCCCTCACATCCCCACCGTTCCTGCAGACTGAAAGGGATGGTCCACAAACTTGGCTAGTTTTCATCCAAAAACCAAACCTCGCGCTTCCCTTTTCCATAAAGAAAAATCTAATTTTAAACTGCTAAAAGATTCCAACAGAACCATTTATTCAGTTCCCACCGACGTCAATCTCCCGTTCTTCTCCACATCTGAAACCCTGTGGTCGCAGGGGCTCCTACAGCAGCCTTCCCCAAAACATGACTCTGGGGAAGGGGAGGCGCCTAGAGAGCTGCTGGCTGTGGACTCCAGGTTGTCACTGAGCTGTTGCTCCCAGTCTTGTGGAAGCACCGCACTGGGCACTCACAAGGACACACACTTCTGTTCCACATTGAACAGCCAATTTAACCCAGTTAGCTGCTAGACAGTTTGAACAACTTCAGGCAATAGAAGTCAGGCACCTGGTTCCCACTGGGCACAGTTACATCTAAATTAGAAAACACCAAAGCAAAAACATGCTGATTTTCTAGTTAAGGTTTCTGCATCCAATGCTAGAATGCAATTGGGGTAAAAAGTCTCCAGCAGCACTGAGGGCTAAATCGGTGAGCCTAAAGCAAGTGTCTGGGTCTGCGATAAATTAAAATGGAGCCTCTGTTAAAAGCCAGGTTCCAACTTATATGAAATTCAATTAAAGTTAAAATATCAATTTCCAGGTCCTGCTAATAGAGCGGACAGTAATGACCCTGCAGCAATACCTTCAAACTTGCTTTGGGATATATCTAAGGGTGCGGATTTTCCTGGCATTAATAAATCATTCTGTATTCCACTGTGACACCAGAATTGTCTCAGTGCCCCTATTATGCAGAACGGACCACAGTGCTGAAATGTCCCCAGATGTTTTTTTCCAAGAGCAGATTTCCCCTCCTCAGACTGACCCGGGGACACTGAGTGCAGCAGTGTGCTCCTCACCAACACGCGTGGTGACGAGATGGGGACTGCTCCGCAGTGAGGAGCCCAGGTGACAGACCAGCAGCAGAGGGTTTTCCCTCATTCAACACTTCCAGAAAGCTCAGAAGGGACAGAAATGAATTTCTTGCCATTCGGCCAACAGAAATGAAGTAGCTCTAACCCTTTCCCCGATTTCAGCAATATTTCTGGCCTTCCTCTCCTGTTAAAGGCAAGGATGGAAAGTTCTGGTTGAGTTCTAGGGTTTCACAGTGATCTGGTGTACAGTACCTTGGAAAACAGCACTGATTGCAAAGGAGAGCCGTACAGGTCCCCATAGCAGTTCGTACGTGCTCCAAGGGTCTCATTAGCAAGACCAGAAGTGTGTGCACTGGTGTTGACTGACTCCCGACCCACCCAAACCAGCCAGCCATACCCACTGGGTAGGGTCTATATTTTTATCTCCCCTGCTGGAGGACATCTGCCTGCTCCTTGCTGAACCAGGTCACTTGGGGCAAAGTGCAACCAGCTCCTCACTGGGAAAACCACGTCCGGAGCAAATGTGTGTCATGCCCTCATACTTACAGGCCACTCAGGGTCTGATGTTATTACACAAGACCTTTCTCATGGACAGGCTTGGAAATGTGGGCTCTGCCAGGCACATCAGTAGTGCTGAGGTGCCCTGAGCTGGCACAACGCACAGATGTTAGCACACCTTTGGTGTGGTTGTGTAGGCTGTGCCTGAGGCAGCACCCTTCTGAAGATCATTTTTTGATGGTCTCATGTCATCCCCACATGTAGAATCAGAGAATGACTTAAGTTGGAAGTGACCTTAAAGATCAACCAGTGCCAACCCCTGCTGAGGTCTGGGTGCCCTCCCCAACTCCAGCTGCCCAGCACCCACCTCCAGGGATGGAGCACCCACAGCTCTGTCATCAGTGCCAAGGCCTCACTGCCTCTGGGTGAAGAATTTCCTCTTCACATCTGACCTAAATCTCCCCTCTTTTAGTTCAAAGCCATTCCCCTTTGTCCTCATCCCCCTTACCAATAGAGATACGTTTATGCTAAGAGCAAGGAGAAAAAAAAATAAAAAGAAAAAGTAGAAGAAGAAAAGAATAAGAAGAAAGAAAAATTAAAACAAGAAGAAAAAATAAAAGGAAAAGAAAAAAAGAAAAAAGAATAAGAAAGCCTCCTCTTGGCAGCGTGTTTGTGTAAGCCTCAGCTGGCAGCCCAGGGGGAAGAGGAGATGCAGTGCCTCCATCTCCAAGTGACTCTTGATTTATGAGCTGTTTGGAGGACTTGTTGTATTCACCACGGGAGCGCTGCCCCCTCCCAGTCTCCATGCTCACACTGCCTGGAAGGAACAGAACCTCCCTGCTCAGGTGCAGCCATCCCGCAGCGCTCCACGCTCCCACTGCACTGCTGGGCAGCAGCGCTCCCACGGAGCATCAGAACGACGGAGCGGTTGGAAGTGGGACGAGCTGCAAATGCCACAGCCTTGCTATAATTAATCAGTGACACTCCGGATTTTTAAGGCAGATCGAGCACTTGCAGTTACATGAGATGCATGCAGCCGGGCGGTGTGATTGGCCTCACAGCCACCACAGCCCTGAGCCGTGGCCATGCAGCTCAAGGGGCACCCATCCGCCCCAGGGCGCCTGTGCTGGGATGGCAGAGAGCTCCTGCGAGGGAAAAGGGTGATGAAGGAAAACAGCAAGCTTATAAATAGTTGTTGTTAGTACGGAGTCTATTACTGTGTCATTAGGAATAATAACACACAGATTGAGAATTGTACTGTTCTAATGACTTTGGGTGTGGGAACACTCTTTCTAACTTCTGTTCTTCAGAAGACCACACGCCAGGCAATTAATATGATCACTTGCATACCAAAGATCCTAACCCCACTGTGATGAGAGGGAATGAATAATTTGCCATTCATCTATACTGAGAATGAAACTGGGATGTGACTGAGAACAAAACTCTTGACTTGCAAGCTGTCATAATTAACATCCAGCAGGGAAGGAAGAGAAAAGTTTAGAAAGGCTCAATCTAAAGTCCTCCCAAGGGGCTGGGAAGCCTCTGCTTGCCTTTTGGCTTTGGATCAGACCCACCCTGTGAAAAGCAGGACAGTACGGTCTCTCTGCAAAATGCTGTGTCTGCCAGCATGGTCAGCAGCTCTGCCAGGAGGCACTGGGCTAGGTGAGGGATGTGCTCTGAGCAGAGCACAGGGTAAGGCACGAGGTGGGAGCGGGGAAGGGCTGAACGCTGGAGCCAACCCATGGCTCTGGGCACAGCCTCACTCCCAGCACCTCTGCCTTGTCCATCTCCCGGCTGCACTGTGCCACCCGGGCACCATGGGCTCTGTGTCCTCAGGGGAGCAGGACAGTGGTGTGGGAGCTTCAAAGCTAAAAAAAAATCAGTAAGCAACCAGAAATACCTTGAGCAAAAAGGGAGGGAAAAGCCCACATAACTTTTATAATGGAAAAAGATTATTAGAAATTATTATGACAGGAAATGAAGGATGAGTCATTCAGAGCAACAATGTTCTTAAAATAAGAGCATTTGCTTAGTGTTAGCCTGGAGTCTGGAAAATGGGATTGAAAGTGGATCAAGAAGTAGCTGGGGCTGTGGGAGACGTACAGGAAGTAAATGGAGAACCCTGGAGATGCAGCACCGCCTGCTCTGCCCTCACGGTGCAAGGCAGCAGGCTGTGCCTTGGGGACAGCAGCCAGCTCCCTGCTGCACATGCCCTGGTATGCCTGCAGGCTGACGGGCAGAGACCTGGGGAGCATCCCCTTGCCTGTGTCCTGCCGTCCAGCACATATCTATCATCTCCTCATTTCCCTCTCTGCTGCAGTAATGGTAAGGCAGTGATCATATCAGAAGATATTTGCTCTTCTGTGCTTGGATCTAATTAGTTAAATTTTTGGGGGGGTGTAAACTGCACAGTTTTGGATTCCTACAACTATGTTTTAGAAGCACCCATGCTGTTACCCTCCAGGTTTGGGTCAGTGGAGGGTTCAGTGCAGTGCAGGAAGAGCTCGGGGTGTGCATGCTCTGACCTTCAGTTTGCACGTGGGCCCTGAAGTGCTGGCTGTGTTCCATGCAACCTGCGCACTCCTTTTTGATTGCTGTTGTAATGCTTTGGGGATTGTACGGCTCTTCTCAGTGCTGTGCTGGAGAACCTACAGCCACTGCTAAGTGCACTCAATGTAAAAGCACCTAAAGCCCCTCTAATGCAGGCTAGAATAGCAAGGGGGATTAACACTGCTGCACTCAGCAGTTTGGGAAATGCTGTTCCTGAAACATCCCACAGCACTGACCCTGAGGCTCTACCAGCTCTGGTTGGTCTCCACCAGTGCCATGTGGTCCTTCAGTCCCCACAGGCAGGGCGTGTGGGCCCGTCCAGGATGTCTTCCACACAAGTGAGGGCAGGCACGTGTCAAACTGAATCTGGTCTTTTCCTAACCACCTGGTTACAGTTTTACTTCTTCAAAGTCACAAGGAAGAGCCCCTCACATCCAACTTTCATACAGCACCCAGCGCAGCTCTGTCATGGTTCCCAGTAAGAGTGGCCTCAGGCAGCTGACATGCTTTTAGCAGCTCTTCTGCTGATGATTTTGATCTTACCTCCTGCCAAGTCACTCCGCGTGCCCAGTGAGCACATTACCAAAGCGCGCTGTTAGCACTGCGTGCTGCTCGGGCTGGGCTCACGCCAGCCGGTTTGCTCCAGAGGTGGGAGCAGGAGGCACCTCGTGCTGCTGGGATTTTTTGTTTGCTTTTAAGAGGCAGCTGCATATGGCACTTGCTCAGGAGCATGAACTGAGCTGTGATTACGCCGGTTTGCCAAGTTGTTAGGCCAAATTTGGGGCTGCCCGTGCCATTCCATTTTACTCAGGCCTCACTGGTGACGGTAGGAGTTGTGCATGCAAATGATGACAAGATATGACCTCCATCAAGGATGGCTGGAAGCTATAACCGCCCGAGTGAAAATACAAGCAGCCAAGCTTAAAGTGTGCTGAAAGAAGTGCTGGGTCTGTCATAGCCCTACAGCACAATCCCATTACGTTGTAATAAAACCACACGTCTGGGACGTCTTCGTCTAACTTATTTGTGATGCTATTTCTTTCTCCGAGAACACAAAGGAGAAGTGCCTTTGTTGCCAGATAGGATTCCTGCAAGTTAATTCTTCCTGCCTCAGGTGGGAAGAAATCCCATTTTCAATTGTAGCTTATTTATGTTAATTCTGGGGCTTGGATTTTTGAAATAGCAATCCCTTGTAGCTATGGGCTTCCATTTGCAAACGAGGGTGCAGCCAGACAGGCACCTCAGATCTATGTTTATCGCATACTGACTTATCCTTCCGAGGCAAAAGAAATAGTTACCATAGCACTTCTCTCTGGCCCTGGAAACACATAAAACCCTGTTTGTGCATTTACAATCAGCCCGACACATTTTACAAGTGGATTTTTATAAACGCCATCTTGGCTCTCAAATGTTGTAAATGGAAAATGAAGATCTGGTGAATATTAAAACGGAAAAAAGTCAATTCCAACCAAGGGAGGCAGCACACTGAAGAGCGCCACGTGTCCATCAGGTGTGGTCAAGGAGGTGCATCACCCAGATCGTTCTGGAGCAGGTGGCCACCTCCTTCATCAGTGGGCCACACAGCCCCATGTTCCAGAGGGCAGGACCAGGACCAGGGCCTCCATGGAGCTGCTTGTGGTGGGCATGTTTCTGAAAGCAGGAACAGGACAAGCCATTAAACAGGTTTACCTCTGAGCTCCGGGAAAAAGTCATTCCCAAGACAGTGCACAGAGAAAAGGAAATGCACAACAATCCAGGATTTGTATATTTCCCATGTTTCCCAGCATAATTTGCACAACTATAACTTGATCACAAGGAAATATCTTTGACTGGCGCACATGCAACCTCATTTTGCTCAAGATTTTGTGCGGCCTGCACAAACGTGGCTGTAACTGTGCAGTGAGGACAGAAGCACACCACAGCAGGCCCCGTCCCTCCCCAGAAATAGATTCGTGTTGTGACATTTTCTCTCCTTGCAACAATTCTTGTTACTGCAGTGAGGTATCCGGGATTGCATTGTCTCATTTTCACATTGCTGTGCCACAGTCCGTTGACCTTTTTAATATTCAGTATTTTGAGTGGTTGACCATTGCTCTCCTCCTTTTGCTATTAAAAGAGGAGTCCAACCTGTTGCAAAGGACCAGGGTGGCCAGCCCAAGGAAATGAAAAATTCTGAAAAGGTCAGATGACGCAGCATTCCACATACTGCACAAAATACATTAGACACTAAAAATCATATGCCTCCTTGCTTTGACAGAGACCGCTCCAGCAGCAAAAAATAAAAACAGGTACAACATCAATCTGGTGTTATGCTAACAGCAGCGCTAGGGAAATTGTGGGACTGTATAATTTATCCCATTGTTATTATAGTTTTTAGCTTCTGCTCCTCTTTGGATGGATTATTGCGGAACTGCAGCAGAAAGCTTAATTTACATTTGATTCGGGATTCTATTTATGGTGCTGCTCAGGCTCCTGGCATTTTTGAGAGACTCCTCAGCTCTACACCGTCTCTAGATAAAAAGGTAAAACTCATTCAAATAAGAAATACACGTTTTTCTGCATCTTCAGCAACTCGAGACACATTTCCAACGCAGCCTCTGCTTCAACGCTACCATTATCAATGGGCATCTGCTGCTCATTGTCCTGGGCATAAACAACATACTTACATCCACTTTAGCTTACCGAGCCTCGCTGCTGTGCAGGAGGGGAGTGAGAAGGCAGTCGGCAGTGAGCAACTGGTTTGAACCCAAAGCCAACCTGCTGCCCCCACTGATCCCCACGCAGGGACAGCACCAGGAGCTCCCTGTGGCTAACAAGCCATACAACAGAACACGTGGCAGCATACTGGGAGTTATCTTCTGATTCATAAGGTACTCAGAAATCACCGAGAGCAGAACTGATTGCAGTAGATCAGATCATTTTTCCCGATCTGTTTTAAAAACAGCAACAGTGCTTATTGTTGTCACTTTTCCAAGGCAGCAGTTACAACACTAATTACAGTCCGAGCGGTTTACTGTGCTCTGTAGAAATGACTGCAGTCTTAGATAATTCAGAGCTAAAGACCTGGTGTAGTAGGTGGTTCAGAAGTAAAGACACAATGAATAAATATTACTACCATTTAGATTGGATGGTGTATTAATAATGTTACCCGTCACTCGTAACAAATGACAGCCAGGTCAAATTTAGCTTTATATTGTTACCTTCTTCACTTAAGCAATTTACATACTCATTTACATATTGCTTTGGGATATTATGCACTGAAGGTAAAGTTGGCTTTAAAGCATTAATTTTTCCAACCTCTTCAGCAGGAATAATAGGCCTGGGCCTATTTGCAACCCAACCATTTAGGAAAAAGTAAAATAATTATTCTTTGATATGAGTTTCTTTTGGTATTACAGCACATGTGTTTTCTTGTCAGAATTAAAGGTTCAACACAAGGGAACAATTTGCCCCCGCAAAGCCCAAGTTTTCCCTGCGGCTCCCCTGGTCCAGTGGGTGCAGACTGCATTGCGGTATTGATTGGAAGGTTCTTCGTTGTCCCACTGTGATTCATCATCCCCAGCTCCACAAACACTGCTGCCATTGCCCTGAGAGCTGCTTTCCTCCTGCTACGTTCACATTCACCATCACCACCCTCAGCCAGTTCTGCCTCTTTCTGCACTTCTCTCACCCTCGTTTCTTCATTAAGACTTTTGTGACGTTGATTTTTCTACATGGACCCAAGGCTTGTTTCTTACTCAATGTCATTTGAAGACTTCTGCTCATCGAAATGTTTGATGTTGCCCAAAGCTGATGAACATCATCCAGATCTTCCTTCTTGCTGCGCCCGTTTTTGCTTCTCCCCACATAACATGACAGAAATGCTGCAGAGAGGTTTCCAACTTTCTGTGTTCTCTCTTCCCACTCTTTCCAAGATTTGTGCTGGAAAGGAACCAGAACGACATACAACGAGCAGAGTTACAAACAAACAACAAAAGCAACGATGGTGGGAATTCTGTCATCTGTAGAATATTTCTAAAATAGTCTGATAGGGAACTAATGCACCCATTCATTAAAGAGATGCAGCTGTCCAGTAACACTGGATTGCAATGGCATCAGCTACTGCTAAGGCAGCATTACAGTAGCATCATCTCCCTGTTCAGAGTTTTCTTTATTAAGTACATGGCGTTTTTATTTTCTGAGACAGTTAATTTTTACAGGCCTACAGACTAATTCACACTCACCATTTCAACTATTGCAAATGAATGGGGGGAAGATCCCTGCAGGTCAAAACTTCTGCCAGCCTGGTGACCATCAGGATGCCTCTTGCTTTGATCTGTTTTAAAGGTTTATCTCAGTACCATTTTTATTCCCAATGAAACAACTGCTGGTCTCACCTGGGCTTTTCCTGGTGCCCATGGGGTGCCTGGCACAGCTCCCATGTGGCAGCAGCCTCAGGTCCGTGGGCAGTATCCCTGCCCTTGGCAAAAACAGTGAGAATAGATTCAAGTCTTATGAAATAGTTTGGTCTGATGCCAAAGGTCTCACTTTTCCTTTTCAGAGATGTATTTGCCTATGAGCATCAGCAAGGAGCTTCAGGCAGCTCTTCCGAGGCCAAGGAGGGACTAGTGCAGCCATTCTGATCTTTCCCTTGTTTTTGGGACTGCGCTGGGAGAAACAGTGGGCATGACAGGAGCCAACCAACCCGCTCTTACAGACTGCAAACCCTATTTCCAATCCTGCTGGGAAAAGGGCATCCAGCTTTCTGTTCAGAGCAGCTGCTAGCATCAACAGGTGTACACTGAGCCCTGTGTGAGTTACCTTCCAGCTTTGCTGCTCTGTCATAGCAGACTCTGTAATAACATTGTCCATAAAAAATTGCATGTTTATTTTGTCTTCTCTGACAAGATCCCAGGCCTGGCCTGAACTAAAGAATAACTGTTTTTAAGGAATGTCTGGAGCATGTTAATCAGTTAAAATGCTCTGTGCTGCAAGAAGCAGCACTCACTGCGTCTGAGCAATTCAGTGCACAATTCTCCAGGACGCATTTTTCCACCTTCGTTTTCGTGTTGTTATTTAAGCACCTTCGGTACTCCCACTGAAGTCACCCTTTCCCACGATGCCTCCTGGTTTCAGCACAAGGACTTGCAGCCTTCCAGGCGTTCAGCACAGCCCTGGCTGCAGCCGGGCTCCGGCTGGCAGGGTGCAGCAGAGCTTGCCTGCTGCGCTCTGCACCTGTTTGTCCAAAGCTGAGAGCACAGCAACATTTCAAGCAATGTTTCGCCCGCATCCTCAGTTTCTTTACCCCAAACATCCAGGTTGGCATGAAGCACGTCACGCCTTTTCACCAGGTCACAGTGACACGGTGACACCGTTGGTGTGCTCTCAGGGCACGGGTCCACCTCTGCTGCACACAGAGCTTCAGCCTGGAGCTCCTCGTGTCTTTATTCACATTCCTGGGAGGCATTGCCTGCTTTCCAGACAGGTTTTCTAGTACAGTTGCAGGGTGGGTGCTGGGAAAAATAAGGAGGAGAGGGAATGACGGTGCACTTTTCTGGTGATGAAAGAAGGAGGATTGCAGAAGGAAGGGGCACTTTGTGTCCATGGACACAGAGCAGTGGGGCAGGGGCTGCAGGCCGTGCCACCCCTTTGCTGCCGGGCCGTACGGTGCTGCTCTTTAGCACTGCTTCCTGCAGGCGAGAGACAGAGCAGCTTGAAGCGGTAATTCACTCTCCATAATCATACTTCACATCACACAAGTCTGATTAGCATAAGGAAATGCAGAAGTCAAAATGCGGAGAAAAAATTTCTAAGAAACAGATTTTCTCTTCCCTTAGGAGTTAAAGAACAATAAAAAACCCGTGACAACCCTTCTGCAGTCACCCCGCACGGTTTATTGTTCAGTAATAGTGCTCACAAGTGTCGGCGCTACATTTCATTTCTTTTTCTCTGGCACGGCTAAAATTCCTAATAGGATGTAAGCTCAAGTCCCACTAACAGATAAAACAGGCTAACAAGTTTTTTTTTTTTTTCTTTGACACCCTTTCCAATTATATTTTAAAATCTTCTTTGGATTCATTATATTCTGTAATCCTGCCAATTTGCATCATTTACTACGATGCCTTCCCTTTGGAAGCGGCCATCCCTCACACATTCGCCACTCCGTCAAATTTACGGAAGGCAGAAATGCTCAGATAATCTTTCCGAAATGGTTTCCCAGGCGTTCGGCCGCCTGTTTTATTTTTCTTGTACTCGGCTGAGAGTGATGATGAAGAAACATCAATAAAACGTCACCGCATAAAAGCATCTCAAGAAGGTTGCAATTATTTACCGTCTAGGCTTCATTGTACTCACACCCTGCTTGTGTTATGGGAAATTACCTCTGCTCTGATGTACACACTTCGATAAATGGAGTGCGGTAAATCAGAGACCTGAGAACAACGCCGGTTGTGCTTTGCATAGCGCCGGGCACTTCGTAAGGATCACTCTGTTCTAATTGCAAAAGATTTCACGCGGCTTCATAACCCGCAGCTCTGGATTCACTGCCTGGGAGATGTGAAAATCAAAATTTGATTTTATTGAGCTACCGTTGCAATTCAGCCATAGCAATTAATGAGTCGCAAAACAGCAGTATTAATTTACTGTTGGTGGCGACTACCAACCCTAACTGTTTGAGGTTAACATTAAATTAAATACCTTAATAGATTGGAAAGAAATATTTCAAATGCTATTGACAAGCTGCAAGTTCTGTAATGCCAAACACAAATTATGGGCATGACCTCTTTCTCTTTTTATTAATCCACTGCTGTGCTTAAAATACAATACTGGTATGCATTTCAAAAACCACTTCAAGGTGAGCACCAAACGGGTGCCTGTGGAGATCAAGAAAGCAACTGACAGGTGACTTTTTGTTCCCAGTGACTTCCTTGGAAAAGGATTGTGTAGAATCAAGAAGCTAGAAGAACTTCTAATCGCTTCAAATATCATTTAAAAATTACAGTGCCTCCTTTTGCTCGGACTCTTTGCTTTCTGATTGCTTCCTGTCTTTTAAGAAGATAGAGGAATCTTGAGGTTTTTATGAGAATATTCACAAATAAAAGTTAGGATGATGAATCACAGCGTAACAAAAGGTGAATTTTATACTTGTACGATCCATACAACAAGAACACCGAGCCTTCAAAAAGCCATGAGTGAGCATTCTCCAGCTAACCCTTCATTGTGCTCCTTGTTGTTAGCTATGGCCTCCAGGAAGGGCTCCCAGCTGCTGTGGCCTCCCCTTGCCTGGTACACCTCTTTTCTTTTACACCCAGCCCAACACTCTAGCCAGCAGCATCCCAGCCCAGTGTCCCAACCCAGAGTCCCAGCCAGCAGCATTTCATCACAGTGTCCCAGCCAGCAGCATCCCAGCCCAGCGTCCCCGCCCAACATCCCAGCCCAGCATTCCAGTCCCGAGTTCCAGCCCAACATCCCAGCCCAGCATCTCAGTCCAGCATTCCAGCCCAATGTCGCAGCCCAACGTTCCAGCCCAGCGTCCCAACCCACACACCCGCCCACCACACTCGCATCACGCACAGTGACAGGAAGATGGACTGCAGTGTCCCTGGGACGGGGTCAGAGTGCAAGCAGGTACAACAGATGGGCACGACAAACAGGCAGCAAAATAGATGATCACAATTAGTGCAGTCAGCAGCAGCAGCAGTCAGTCAAGAAACAGTACCCCAAATCCTCAAACCAAAAAAATAACACTGCCGTGGGGACAACTGAGTTTTAGGAGCCATCTCAGCTCCTTCCAGTTCCTCTCATTTTCCCCACGCACTGACAGTTCCTGCAGCCAGGCTCTCCGTGCTGTCATTCCCATTGTTTCCAGGAGATGCCCAGCCCCCTCCCCCTCATCAGCCCTGAGTAGGTAACTGGAAATGTAGATAATTATAGGAAAAGGTTTTCAAACACACACGTTTCCTAACTGACACATGCTCGGCTCTTGATGTGTTCTGTGCCTGTTCTCATTAAATTTTATACACAGCAAACCTGAACAAAAAGCTTGTGCAGTGTTAGGGAACAATGATTCCTTTTTGCAAGTAAAGAGGAGATTTATGGAGAAAATCACTTGAATCTGACAGTCACTGACATCAGTTCTTAGTTCATGAAAAGTGAGTGGGACCTGATGGATCTCTCTCCTTTTCATCAGAAAGCTGCTGTTTTTCTTGTCTTGGCTTAGAGTGGGAAGTGAATAATGAGCATGTTGATGATTAAAAAAATCTTACCTTTCACTTTAGCCAAAATTCTTTGCACTTATGACATGAATCATTAAAAAATGCTGATTACATACCCCAAAGCATTTCATTAAACAGTATTTTTTCAAGCACCTTTTCTGCAAAAAACCCTATTCTCTGAGAACTGAGGCCGCCATAGGGGAACATAAAGGAGGCTGATTGGGAAAAGCTGCCCTCCTCCTGTGCCCTGCCGGCGTGAAGCACACACACCTGTGTGTATGCTCACCGTGCATCACCACTAGCACACAAATGAGAGCCACATTTATTCCCAGCAATACACTATTTGTCCCAAAAGCTGCTCACTTGCACTTAGCACCCGTTTGATGTACAATCTCCCCTCTTTCCATTAACAAGCTCTGCCTCTCCCAGCTCAGTGCGGTGCGCTTGCAGGACAGGGCTATGAGTGAGGAAATTGCCTCTTACAAATCTTCTCCTTCAAAATAGAGTACCTGAAGATTGCACTTCCAAATGCCACCTCGGTGAGCAACACTGCTCAATTTTCTGGGTGTGTGAGAATTTTATTTCACCTTCTTCTGAAGCATCAGTCAGAGCCCTGACGGGAGGCAGCAGCCGCCCTGCCGCAGTCGAGCTGTGCCCTGCAGACGGACAGTGCTTTCTTCACAAATAGGCACAGGGAAGAGACATGGGATTCTAATGCTTTCTAATGATCCTTCCAGCCTTGTCCCAATTAAATAAAGGTCAGCTCCAGAGGCCAGACAGGTGGAGGCTGAATGGGAAGACAAAGCAAAGCACTGTTTGCAATGTGCTGATTCCTCCCCGTTTATTTCCGCCTGGTTTCCGAGCCCCCCACTCAGAGCGTGGTCAGAAAGACAGCCACATCAAAACGGAGTTGTGAGAACAATATCAGGGAAGGCTTCCCATGCTGGGTTGTGTTTTCTGACTTCATCCCTATAAAAAGCTCTTCAAAGCAGTGGGGGCTTCATTTTTACTCTTTTTTTCTGTCACATGGAGAAGATCTACATGTATGACTTTGATTTTTGTTAAATGATACCATGGCAAAAATAAATGCCTCCAGTGTACTCCGGGGTGGATTTGATGTCATCTCAAAGCACTATCCCAGCTTGAGAGCCTGCCTATCACTTTGAATTGGAAAGGGCACACTGGGAGCTGAGCACTCTGGGTCAGCAGGACCACATGGGTTATGAGCATTAACTGGAAGAGGCCAAGTGACACTGGCATGTGGAGATGAAAGCAAGGAGGAATGGAGATGTCACTTATGGTCTAAATCCACTTCCTGCACTTCTCTCCGTGGCTGCAGATGTCTTAAATGTTTTGGCCACCCCTCATCAGAATTTCACTGCTAGCAAATCCCATAGGCATGTCCGCACCAGGAGCCATAGCCTCGCGGACATCTTCTGTAACACCTGGGAATGTTTCTGAGGTTTAGGGGAAGTTTGGGGATGTCCCCAGGAAAGCATCCCAACCCTGACAGCAAGTACTTGGAATGAAGGGCACATCCCCAGGGCCCCACAATGAAGGGACAAGCTCGGGGTGGCTACCATAGCCAGCATGGCCCCAGCCCAGCACGGTGCCACAGGGACCCATGCAGAGCAGGGCTTCGCAGCAGGCTTACAATTTTTTCACACTTCACAGAGCTGTGAATCTGTGCAGCAGGAAAAGAAATCACAAGAACTGTGATTATGGGAGCTCAGCTCCTCTGGATTGGCACCTTGCTGTCAGAGCCACTCGAATTACGTAAAACTTGAACTGCGGGAATACATTCTTTTGGTCACAGTACATTTCAGTGGCAATGCCTTAAAATCACACCTGCTTGTGGCGTATTTCTTCTTTCAACTTGACATGTGCAAAGGCATATATAAATGCTGATACCTCCATTTCTTCTGTGTTTGCATCAAGATCCACGGATGGGGCCGTGCCTGCACAGACCAAGCAGACGACAGCCGGAGCGTGCACTGAGGAGTGGAAGATCTCCTCCCGTCCCTCTCCAGAGCCCCTTCTCGGAAATAATTAGCCTCTGTCCTGCTACTCTGAAAGAAGCACAACCAGCCCCTCTTCATCCATAGCTGGAACCTGTGGTTAATTGGTATTTTCCTTTGGTTTTACATGAGAAGCTTTCTGAATGGTTTTGTGAAATATTTGAGCTCAAGCAGGAGTGGGAATGCATAATTTATTTTGCTACTCGATAGAATTAGTTGTTCTTAGCTTGCTCCGGCAGTATGAACTGTGAATGCAATATTTTCTAAAGTGTCCTTTCTCCGTGAGATTAGTAAATTTAATTTGAAATTCCGTACTCACAAGTAGTGCAGGGGCTGAAGGCGAGCTGCAGAACAGCTGACAAAGGTTATTACATTTTTTAAATTATATTTTAAAGATGTTTAATAACTGTGGAGAAAAGACTTATGAAAATGGAAATTGGCAGATTAAAGAGCAAGTTACGCAGCTCTTTTAAAAACCATATATGAAGTTATTTTTCCTATCACCCCTTAAAGGACCAAGGTCTTGTTCTCAAGACCAGCACCCCAACGGGAACCAGGGTTTAGTTGAACCTGCAATTATACTCAGGAAATCTGTTCTAAATGCAGATGCAAAGCATAAAGTGGCTGTTGGAGGTCAGCAGTTTTTGAATAGCGTTTTGAGGCTCTTTTGCTCATCACAAACACAAATGTTCAACCTGGGCTCAAAACATGGGCGGTGTTTTTCTGCCCTCTGGTCAAACCAAGAGCTGAACTTCTAGGGTTAAGTGCTGCCAGGGCTTGAGGCAATGATGTGAACACAGATGAGAGCCAGCTCCATAATGGGAACTTGCAGCTCAATCATGCCATTTGGAAGTAAGTGGGAGTTTTCTGTATGAATCGAAGTAAGACTGAGCCCAGGGGGCTCTGTGCATTAAGGAGAACCCACCCACTGCCCTGCAGGCTGAAAAGAATAATAAGCCCTATAGGGAAAGCAGTGGTTTTGCTGAGTCAGCAGATGTAACCTAAAACATTCAGGAACAGATTGTGCTTCAGAAGATGACTTGCTCGTTTTCACCTTCATTTCAAAACATTTGGAGAATAAATGGTAACAGGGAGTAAACGACAACAGAAACTCTCAGCTTCCCCAGTGGATTTAATCTAATGAAGCATGCACGGCTGGAGCCCAGGTCAGGGAGGGCACAAAGGAGCTCTGCTCATAGCCCAGCAGCCCAGCACAGTGCCAGCAGCCCTGGCCATAGACTGTGAGCCCAACAGCAGAAGGTCTGTATTACCTGCACTGTTACTGCTGCTCTGCTCCCCTGAAATGCCAGCTTACATTCACTTACTGCCTATAAGAGGAAAAAAGGTGCATTCTTTAGTAATATCTTGACTTATAACTCACTGGGTACCCTTTATTAGAAACCCCTCTGGTTTCTGATAAGGCTGTTTAATTATCCATCAGTCCCCAGGAGTTACAAGCTTTGTAGCCCAGGAGTACCTGTCTAATGCCCCCTCTAAATTGAGACTCTAAATGGAGTCGGTGATACTCAAACCCTCCTGGATGTTTCCCATGCAACCTGCTGGAGGGAGCCTGCTTTAGCAGGGGTGATGATCTTCTGAGGTCCCTTCCAGCCTCTGTGATTCTGTATGGAGCTTTTACATCTGTTCTCAATTAAGGGGTAAAATCCACACAAACAGCTGCCATGAGGATCCCCCCTGGACACGGTCACATTTAACACCCAGAGAGCCTCTTGCACCAGGGGGAGGGAAGTCCTGCTGTCCTCCATTCGGTAATGAAGAATCATTATTCTTTAAATATAATGAGGAAACTTGGAGGAAGATCTCTGGACCTGGTGGCAGTGATGATACAGGTGAAGTAATGACTATTGTGATTATTGGTGGTTGCCTAGGAACCTCTGCCTGACATCATGCTTCCCACGTAGGCAGACAGAGCAGCTCTAATTAGCAAACAAATACCTGTGCAGACCTGAACCATCAAGGCATTATTTCTTAAAGGGAGGGGAAGTTGAATTACAGTGGTGGGAACAGACACAAGAAGCAAATTATTTTAAAATTACTTCATTAAAGACCCAGAAAAATCCATAATCAGGAAAGAAAACTTTCAGCTAGAAGGAACGCAATAAAATGTCACCTTGAACATCAGTTAGAAATGGGAAAATAAACAGCAAGAAAAGCATCCAGTGTCACTGCAGAAACCCCTGGGAGGAGGGCTTTGAGGGAGGAATGGGTCCCGGTACTGCAAATTCCACACCTCTAAAGGCATGCTCAGCAGAGCCACAGAACTTTGTTTTGTATGTGCCAGGCAGATTTCCATGATGCAAGAGCACCAAGATCACAGCAGCACTTCCACGGGCCAGATAAGCGACCCACATCACTTCTCATCAGAGCAGGACAGTGCATGCAATGCTGCTATACAATTAAATTCCAAGTGCTCAAAAGGCAAAAATATACTTAATACCGATCAGCACTGCTTTGCAGGTTAAACAGCCCTGATTACATTTTATATTCTGTCTGGATAAAAAAAGAAACTGCATATACTTTATAATATTATGAAATTGCTTTTCATGAGGAGCTTTACAAATGAGAGCCATAAACCAGCTTTCAGCCCCAGCTGTGACGGAGGTGGGAGGGCTGTTACCCAGACTGCCCAGTGACCTCTCTGGGTTTGACGCCATCCCCATTAACAACCAGCAGTGGAAACCAGTGCTGGTGGGAGCCAGGGGGGAGCAGGAGCCCTGCAGCCAGCACAGCACTGCTCTGAGCTCCCACCAGCTCCCCAGCACAGTGCTCAGAGCCTGCCCAGCTGCAAACCCCAGCAGTGCTCTCCTAGGAGCCAAGGGCTGTTCTAAAACAGGCCGATCCAAGGCATCCCTTTTGAAGCACTTTTAAGCATTATTTCCTACTCCCTGAATACCAGTGGTTACTGCCATTAAGAACCATCTCTATGATTGGCATTAACTACTATCCATTTTCATCTGAGCCTTTTCCCCCAAGAAATCACTGTTTGTTGTTGGTCATAAAGGTGAATTCCACCTCCTGGTCCCAGAAATCACAGTTGCTGAAAACTTGTCTGCAGACCAGACAAACAAAACCAAGGCCATTGCCTGCAGGCTGATGAGCACTGAGGGTTCCAGGCCAGGAGGGACGTGTGCTCACGGGTCAGGGGAGCACGAAAGCACCGTGACACCGTGACCGAGCTCACCTCCCATGGCCACAGCTGTTTGGGTTGTCTCACCTTGCAGCCCTGCTCCCCCAGGGCCGAGAGATGGACTCCATTCGGCATCCCTGCAGTCGATCATGCAGGGTTTCATGTGGCTGCTATCACAACAGCACTGTTCACAACCCATTGCTGTTTCACGTTACATTAGCAGCTCAGAATTGTGCGTGCCTGTTTTCCCCTGACAACAGCTGTTACTGGATTCCTGCAACTGGCTTGCTTTTCGCATTAGCCAAGCGTGGATAGACATGGTGCAGATAGGAAAGCATTATCTTCTGCTAGAGTATACTTGGACCACCTTCAAAAGTGGAAGTAAAAATACTCCTGCAACCTTAAATTTGAGTTTATGTTTATCTCATTTTTCATATGAATGCTTTTATCGGGTGCATTATAAAAGCTGCCTTGCACATTTTCTCAGCAAGCTGAATTTCCTGTGCATCCTGAGCATAAATTGTGACTTGCTTTGGTCTTTACAATAAAAGAGAATTTAGAGATAGATAGTCTTCATGCTTAGCCAAGCTCACTGAAAAGGATTGCTCTGAGTTTGTAAGCTTTCCTAAGTTTTTCTCTGATACTTAGGAGAGAACTAACACAGATGTCTTTCTCTTAAGTTTCCCAGTGGACTCATGTGCTAGCTGGTATGAAGGTGTATCCAGTATCATTTATTATCTTTACACTGTCTACAAATGAATTGGGCTGACTTGGCCAGGCTCTGCTCGTGGGGGTGCCCATCTCTCCACCACTGTGAAAGCACCACAGCCATTGGAGCTGTCTGCTGTTGTTTTCAGGGACACTCAGAACTCAATAAGCCTCAATAAGCCACCTCCGTCAGTCCCACTCCCTGTCTTCCGAACTCCAGAACACGAATCTGACAAACATTTCCTACACCCTGAGAACTCCAACACCTCTCACTGCATGCTTGGCACGTTTTCCCTCAGCTCCCCACACCCTGGACTGGGCTGGCTATGAGGGACTGAGGCTCAGGCACCTGCAGCACTCAGCAGGCTGAATGCGTCACCACCTCCACCTGATGTCACTGCATGGAGGTGGAGCACGAGTCTCCCAGTGTCCTCCAGCACACCTGGCCTGGCAACTCCTGATCACCTCCCACCGAGCTCATCTTCTGTTAATCAGCAGAAGGAGAGGGTGGTCACAGTCTGACCACACTTGTTCTGTGCTGTGTTCCTTAAGTGATAAATTACTGCTGAGCAAACACTCAAGACATACAAATTTCATTATGTTGGCTCAGACATCATTTCTATTAATGGAGCAGTTCGTTCGATACAGGACTCATTATATGCAGATTTTTACAGTAATATCTCACCAGTTATCAGCTTCTCATTTCCTTCAGAAAACACTCTTTGCCACTATAATCCAGTCTCAGGAAGCATAGGAAGTGTGGAATTAAATCCTCACTCATGGCCCTGCTGCAGCCCTTTGACTTGCTCCCACCCAGAGCCCTGTGCAGGCTCTGCTCTGCAGATGCCCACCTGCTTCTCATCCCTCCAGCCCGAGAGGAGAGGTGCCCAGAGCCTTTCCCATTGCTCCGTCCTATCTGCAGGCGCGGGGGCACTGCTCCATACCCATGTTTCAAGTTATAGGGCAACAACTGTCTTCTTTCTGTGATTCTGTCAGCCTGCTGCAGGAACCCACCTCAGCAGGGGCTTGGGCTCCACGACCTCTTGAGGTCTCTTCCAACTCCTGCAGTTCTGTGATTCTTTCAGAGCCAAAGAAATGGATGTTTCTAAGCCTGCTCAAGTAGATCAGCCACTCTCATGGAAGAGGATCGGAGCCACCCTGACCCGGTACAGGAAGGTTTCCCCTCCACGTTCCAGACTCCCACACCAGGCACCTGACCATGTCTGTGGAGATGGGACGAGCCCTGGCACTGTGTTCCAGAAGCAGGTGGGTGGGCAGGGTCAGGCACACGGGGAGAACGCTGGAACTGAGCGCTTCCTTGCTCATGCCTGAGAGAGTGTGGCAATCATCCCTTGGGGAAGAGCATTCCCAGCGCCATTAGAAACCAGTCCCTAAAAGGACTGATGCTGCAGTGATGGGCATTACTGCCTATGACTAGCATGAGCAAAATGGGCACCGGGGAGAGCCTGTACATGCAGTAGTTTCATAGAAATGCAGAAGACAGCAGCAGGCGGAGGGGTGGCTGCCATAAACCAGCTGTGCAACATAGCACAGATGTTCCAGCCTTGGCCATCCCACACCAGCACCACCAGGGCCCACTCACTGCGTGGCACCAAGAACACAGGACTGCGGGTATTGCTACAGCATGGCTCTGGGATCCACCTCAGCCACGCCTTATCCAAAAAAGCCTCTTGAACTATTTCCTGGTTTGATATACTTTGCTGTTTAGAATTAGGCAATTTGTTTCTCCTCAGAAGAAGGGAAAAGATACCAGCTTAACAACTCAGATACAGTTTCCTTTCTTCTCATCATTTCCCAACAAGAAGTAGCATTCAGGTTTTGCACTCCCCCTCCCTCCCGCAGCCCCAGCTCAGGCTCAGCAGGCATGCTCAGTGCAGACGCATCCTGACTGCCCCAAGTCGTGCCAGCCGCAACAGTGGAAGTCCAAATTGTCACTATAAGAATGCTATCAGCCTGTTTGTATGCAAACTGCAGGATATTAACTTTTGTTCAAGCAAAGACAAGATTGGTTTTGACAACATAAAAACACCCCGTTCCTCCAATATCACGTTCTCCTCATCAAGCAATTCCACCTCTCATTTATTCTCCTGGGTGCACAGAAACATCTGCGTATCACTCTGCTTTGCTGGCCTGTCCCATTATTCCTCTAACTCTAAGTCCCAGGGACGCACTTCTCTCAGCATAACTCACGTGAATGCCATGAAATATTGAGGGATAAAATAAAGATGATTTCAGGAATCTAGAAAGCCCCACAAGCAGTGAGGCTGCAGCATCAGAGCTGCTTTCCCAGCCCGAGATTTGCAGCGCTCCATCTTGGCTCTCGCAGACGAGCCTTGAAGAGTGAGTCAGCTTTCCTGGTAATTACGGAGAGGTTGTGTTCCTGTAAGCAAAGCCAATCTCTGCAGAAATACACATGCTTTAATGCTGAAATACATTTGGAAACTATTATTATTGTTCCACCAAACAATAGATCCCTCGAGAAGCAAAACAACATTTTCTATTTACACATCTGTACAAAGTGCTGTTTGGAGAAGGGAAGGCTGATTTGCTCGGTACACAGGAGATTCGGTTAGTGCTCTTACTAACCCAGGTTGTACCTCACTGGGGATTAATTTGTGCTATAAGGAAAAAGCAGGATTTGGCCTTTCATCAGGGTAAGAGCTGGAGCTGTCTCTCCTCTCTCTGTAAGACTCCCTCAGCAGCCCCATTGACCCTCTCCAGACCTTTGTGCTCTCATTTTGTATTACTGCTTGGTAGCAGAGAATCTGCACTAAGAAAAGGTGGAAGCGACAGACACAGACTGGGAGGGCAGCACTGCTGCAGCAGCCCTCTCCCAGCTGCCAAGGGACAGGCAGAGCACTGACACCGGTAGGGACACTGCAGGGAGCCCAGGACAGACTCCTCATTGATGGGCCACCTCTGTGCCACTGCAGAGCAGGGTGGGGTCAGAATTCCAGTTCGTGAGAGCAGCCGGGACCTGTTCTTCCCCCCACCCACCCTGTACTGGGAGCTCTGCTACTGAGCTTCTGAGCAATAATGCCTGCTGAAGCTCCAGCAGGTATTTTTCTAGTGCTACATAGGTCACAGTACAAAACACAGCACACAATAGAACTACTTGGGATGTGTAGCAGAAGTACAAAAAGAAACACAGCAAGTACCTCACAGGCTGAATTTATAACACCTTCAGAGTATTTCAACCACACGTTTAGGTCCAAAAAAACTCCAAGAGCCACCTTAACTCAAGCTTGAGCTAAGGCTGTGCCCCCATTTGATTTTAGTTTAACCCCAAAGAAAAGGTCTAAAAAGAAAGACAGCTAAGGAGTACCTGGTAAGAAACCCAAGAGAAGCCTTCCCATGGCACATCCGCACATCCTCACCTCCTCCCGTCACCCACTCAGCACTACAGGCCCCAGCCTGCCACCCCTAGCAGATCTCCCTGCACCACTACACAAGGCTTCTATCTGCTCCAACAGCCACCCCCAGCCTTTTATGGCCTCCTGGGGAGCAGCAGTTGATGTTGCACAGCTAGCTCACACCAGGCCCCCTGCACTGTGCTCAGTGGGAGCAGCTGGGAGTGCCCTTCGGGGGGGGGGTTCTGCCGGGGGCTGCTGGCATTCACTGCCCTCCTGTGCTGGCTGTGTTCTGTCTGCAGGCAGTGGGGCAAGCTGGCTGCTCCCTGGGTGTGTAAGGGCAGGTATGGGGCTCATGTTGTCACAGCACAGGTGTGCTCCCAGTCTGGAGAAAGCATTCTTTGTTTGGAAGGACTTGCCTCTATGTTTCAGATTAAAAGCCTGCAAAGTAATCTAGCCATTCTCGTTCTGTTTTAATTCAGTTTTGATTTAGAGACTTGGTTTAGTGGGCATGATGGTGATAGGTCAGTAGTTGGACTTGATGCTCTTAGTGTTTTTTTCCAACCATAACAATTCTAATTCAGTTTTAGTAAAAGTCCTTTTTAAACACAGAGTAGCATCACTTGTTTTGAGATGCAAGTTGTATTTTAGAAGTACTTTCTTTGGCTCTTTCTCATGAGCAGAATCACAAGAGCTCCTTGGTGCCCTTATTGCTATGTCAGGGCGCAGCTGGAAGGAGGCGCCTCTGTGGAGGGTTGCTCCTCCAGTGGCTCCAAATGACTACAGCTGCGTAACAGCTGTGCTGTTCATCATGGTGCATATATGAAATTATTTCACAGGAATTCATTGGGTAACTGAGTAGTTTCAGAGTATTGTATATGAAGGTATTTAACTTTCAAACCAGATTTCGAAAGCTCTGTGTTCCTATATATCCTATCTTTTTTTTCATATTTATGTCTTTCCTTTTGCATTTTCTGTTTGAATTATTGTTGTAAGTGAGATTTACATTTAGAATAGCTCAGAACGACAAAACGCGACATAAAGGCTAATCTTTCCTTATAGAAATGTGACTCCAAGGAGCTGTGAGCATTCCCTGATCTAATACGATCCGGAAGGGCAGATTGCTGCGTGTGAGCACGTCCCAGATAGGAATTTGCTGTGGATGACAGCCCCTGAGCTGTTACAGATACGCTTGAAGCATGTTTGTAATGATATCATTATGATCACGAAACGATGGTTGAGGAGTAGATGACACTCTGTTGACTGTGATTTATTGTCTCTGGAATAGTATGACTTTAATAATATGAAAATCCATAAAGAGTTTGACCTCTCTATCCGTCCTTTGTGTTACCACATGCTGCAAAAATAGGTATCTAAAGAGATTAAACCCACCTGCTTTTATTTAAAACAGATTTTGAAATATGTAAGGGAAATCCTATCGCTTTTGGAGTGCAGATAAATAAATTTAAAGGAGGGAGAGGCAGAGACTGTGATTATACTGAGATGCACTCCCAAGAAGAGCCCTGGAGTCAGTGAGGGAGGCGGGAAGGTGGCTCCAGCAGAAGACAATTAGCATGTTAATTATGTGTGCAGAAAGCAGTGAGCTCCCTGCACCCATCCCAGCCCTGCCCCAACACCAGCACTGCTGTGTGCTCTCTTCCTATGGGCTTACACATCACAGCATCTCTTCCAGCTGAACAAGAACTGATTTTTCCTGTGGGTAAACGGAGAACAGAAAACAAGACAGACTTCTGCCAGGTTTCTCTTACTCACACATGGATGAGGAACTGTAGCAAAAGGAGAGGGGAAGAAGCTCATGCCCGAGGGTGCTTTCAGCAATGTCTAAGATGAACAATATATATTTTAAAACATGAGGAAGCATCAAAACACAGTTACATCCATAAGCAGGACACCTCACAAGCCTTACCCACGAGGAAACTGCCACTGCTACCATCAGTACAAATATTTTAAAGCTGCAATGTTTCTGTAAGCAAAATGAAAAAGGATGCAGTTGATTTTAGGACAGCAAAACAGGCGGCCAGAGGTGCAGCCCCACACTCTGCACTACTGCCCAGCTGGAGCTCGCCTTCCCCTCAGAGCAGGCTTAAGGAGAAGCCTTAAGTCCTGGACATGTGTGCTTTTCTGTTGTTCCCAAAACTCAGATTTTGTTCATGCCCCTGAAAGGATAGGAATTCACCCCAGATGTGCAGCCCTTCCCAGAAGCAAGAAGGCTAAAAAGGGTGAGAGGAAGCAGGGCCATAGATGTAGATGTGGAATGGAAAATGTGGGACAAGTTGCATCTTCCATTAAAAATGGATGGGAGACTCATGAGTTCCTCTCAAATGGCCATGGACCTGCGGCTTGATGAGCACTGTGTTTGTCACAATACGAGCACTGACAATGAGACACGCTGATGGTATGGCATTAGCACACAATAGCGGCCCGTGTCAGCACTGTGTTACAAACCAGCAGCAGTGCCTTCATTGTCTCTCTTCCCTTTGTTACTGGAGTCGTCCCTTTGTTTTTGCTCTGTTCCCAGACTTTTGCTCATTTCAGTTAATGATATCATGCTATGATACTATAAAGCTGGAGATGTTTTAGTGCCAACCAATCATTTTTCAAGGGCTTCCTTTTCCTGTAAATTAGCTTGTTAAATTTGCAGAGCAGCCCAGTAATGCACGCCTGAAAGGAGAAAAGAGAAGGGCTGCTGGAGGCACGGTTAAGCACTGCACTTCGCCGTGCACAGACCCACAGGCTCAGTTCCACTTTCACATATCCACACCCAGAGCTAAGGGCAAGAACCCAGGTGGTTTCCCTGCCATGGGAAGTCATATCACATCTCAAAGAACCATAGAATGGCCTGGGTTGAAAAGGACTACAACAATCATCTGGTTTCAACCCCCTGCTATGTGCAGGGTCGCCAACCACCAGACCAGGCTGCCCAGAACCACATCCAGCCTGGCCTTGAATGCCTGCAGGGATGGGGCATCCACAGCCTCCTTGGGCAACCTGTTCCAGTGCGTCACCACCCTCTGGGTGAAAAACTTCCTCCTAATATATAAGTCTGAGTAGATAAGTGCTGCACACCACCTGCAGGTCTGCCTTGTTGAGGTGGTTCCTTTTGGATGTTAGGCCAAAACGTAACAATGCACAAAACAGATGTTTTGTTCCATGGAGGGGTTAATTTCAGTTGCATTTTCTGAATTGCTGTCACTGCCGCTAGATGTGAGCATGGAGCAGTGCTGCTGGGCTGGGCAGTGCCAGGCCGTGGGGATCAGAGCCTGGGGGCTCCTCCATGGGGGTCTCCAACCTGAGGGGGTGTGGGGTTGGGCACAGCTCTGGGCACACAGGGACTCAGGATGTCCCAGCCTCAGCCACGCTGTCACTTCAGAAGAACACATAAATAAGAAATAAAAACCTAAAACCCTTCCCGTGTGGAGTTGCAGTTTTTTAATTGAGGATATTTTTTGCCTGCGCAGTTATTGCAATATTGTGTGGAATTGATACGTTTTTAGCAAACCCAAATATTTCAGCTAATACGTTTTTCTTCATGTCAAAAGCCCTTCGTTCATTGAAAAAGCACTTAATGGAAATATTTTAATCAGAGCTTGAAAATATCAGATGTCTCCAATGAAAGGTCAGGCCTCCGGAGCAGAACGGGGAGGAAATGGCTCAGGAGGGTTAATTAGCAGCAAAAGACTAAACAAAAGCTGGGAGTCTGAAGGAGAGTCTCTGAAGGAGAACAGGCACTTAAGGTACATTAATGAATTTAGAAATACAGGGTGGACTTTTTCTGTAATAAAATCCCCCATGTGCCGAGATGCAGCCCAGCTCGTGCAGAGGTGCACTGTTAGACTGCGTGTTCTGCGGGGGCTCCTGGAGATGTGGCCAGAGATAGGATTTGGAATCCCCACCTCTGCAGGGTCCAACCAGCTGGAGCTATCCAAAGGTTCTGTGAACTTTTCTAAGATCACATGAGGGCTGTGCTCAATGGGCTGTGTGTGCAAGGCAGTGAGGGCTGATGCTGGGCTTCATAGAATCATAGAATCACAGAATGGCCTGGGTTGAAAAGGACCATAATGATCATCTCAGTCCAACTCCCTGCTATGTGCAGGGTCACCAGCCACCAGACCAGGCTGCCCAGAGCCACATCCAGCCTGGCCTTGAATGCCTCCAGGGATGGGGCATCCTTCAGATGGGAACAAACCCGATGTCCCAGCCCTTTCATCCTGCACATCCAATTAACCTTTATTTATGCACTTGTTTGATTGGCAGCACTGGTCCAGCGCTAGTGGCTGGAGTTCAGAAACTGCACTAGGAAATCATGCTCCGTTAATACATCATTAGGCACTTTAAGTGGGTTCCAGTGATGTATGCCTCGGGAAGGAGATAATTCAGCAGTTGTTAGTTACTGACAGAATACAGAATTGGAGTTTATAGCTCAAGCTTTAATGTCAGCAAAACAAAGGAGCCAGCAACTGATCACAGAGCTGTGCTGCACATGGACTCACTGCACCCCAGCTGGGAGGAAGGGCGAGGGCAGCAACGGTGCTCATGTGCAGGAGCACCAAAAAGTGGTTACACCACAAACCTGAGTGCAGACAAAGCAGCAATCTGATACGTGTGTGTTGTGTGTATGTGCAGTGAGCCTACCCCGTGCTGTCTGAGTGGCATCCCTCAGAGGAGAGGGGTACTGCTCACATTACTTTCCCTTACTGAGCATTCCGGCTCTTCCAGCCTTAACCAGCTTCTCCAGTTCATGGGGAGCTTTATCTGTGTCTCTACATCCATACATAATTTAGGCAGCAAAAGGGTGGGTGTGCTCCACATGATGTAACATATGCTTACAGCATCTCAATGGCTGGGACATGGAGAACAGCTCCCTGACCAGAGATGCTCTACATTTCCATCCTACCCTTTTATGAACTCAGCAGAGATTTCACTTCCCACGTTTCTTCTCCCTTTTATTCTCTTTAAAGAAAGCAAACAGGACAAATAAAATGTGGCCATTCTGCTGTAATACCAGCACGCTGGCTGCTCACTTGTGAGATGGGAAATGCACAGAAACTTCTGTGTGAACGGGTGGGCACCGGTACAGCTGAGCCCTCCAGGAAGAAGTACACAGAGCTCTGCTGTGCGCAGGTGGTTCCTTCCAACAAGGGCTTTGGCAGGGGGTGATGCACTGCTGGAGGAGGCTGCTGAGTGCCACAGCAGCAGGCGGTGGGATGGCAGCCTGGCAGTGCCATGCCACGGCACCATGGGCACCAGCCTTAGAGGTGACAGGGAAAAGGCGCTGCACTGCACACATGGAAGAAACCCAAAGGAGAAAATGAAGTGGAAGCAAAGAGAGAGAAAATGGATGAAACAGAAAGCCAGTATGGATGTATGAGGGAAACTGCAGTCATATGAAGTGGAAAGTTGACAGCTATTCCATCTGCTAAAAAAACAGTATTTCCACCATTTCCACCTCTGGCCTTTACAGCAAGCTGTCCTCTTCAGCCTCTGGGCAGCCTGGGAGCAAGGCTGCTCCTTGTCCTGCTGCTCTCTGAGTAACAGCAGAGCCACAGCAAGCAGAGTTATCTCAGTGGGTTTACAGTCCCTGGGTAGCTGTGGAAAATCAGAAGCTCCTTTCTTCCCTCCCTCACAGTGAGGACTTCACTGCGTTAGCAGAAGAATGGGCAAAGCAAACAGGATAGCAGAACGAGGAGGAGGAGCGAGGAAGGAGAGGTGGGAGCCCACCAGGCAGCCGGAAGAGGGCAAACATAGAGGAAAAGGGAAAGCACCTACTTGGAACTGCGCAGTTACTTCCCCGCTTCAGGAACAGGGCCTGCTACATTTAGCTGCCAAAGCGATTCACAGAAACGTTGTTGCAGCTATTCAGATACACAACACAAGCACAGCATCAGTTGTCCCAGCAGCCAACTTCTTGGTTTGCTGGTGCACTTTTAATCCTACAAGTGACCTGTTAGACGGTTCCACCCAGAGCACTGCGGGAAGCACAGCCCTGAGCAGCCTGGCCCTGCCACCCCCTGCACCCGCCCTCCTCCTCCCGGCCTCTGGTGCACCAAGGAGATCAGTATCAAAATTCATGGCCTAATTCTAAACCCCAGGAAGGCTCCAGGAAGTGTTGGTAATGTAATTCCAGGTAGGAAATGGGGATGAATAAGAACACACTCTCTCCTGAGACTTTTCTAATCTTCTCGAGCAAATAAACAAATGAACTCCAGATGCAAAAAATAAAAAAAACTCTCACATTCAAATTAAAACCTTCAGGCCTGGCTATGGAGCTGCTTGTGCAGGGAAATGTTCTGCTGTGGCAGTGATGGGGATGGTCCCCTGTGCTAGGTGCAGGTCGGGGTGGCAGCAGGGCAGAGCAGGGCAGGCAGGGGCTCCCCCAGGTACTGCACTGCTGCACTGCCCCACACCCTCTGGCAGCACCGTGTCCTTTCTCCCCTGGTCCATCACTCATCAGCAGTTTGTGCAGGCTGGTCTTTGGAGTCCTGCACTCTTCTTTTATTCCTCATGGTTAATGAGGCACAAAGAGCTGCGCGATAAAGGCTCATCAAAGCTTCCATCTATCTATGTTTAACTGTCTTTGTTACACATTAATAATGAATGTCCTAAACCTTTCTGTACATAGGTACATTTCTCCTCATTATTCCGTGTTGTTTTCTCCTGACATTCATCCACGTCCTCTTCTCAGCTCCTCTCTGCACTCTGCTAAGGGCACCTATGGGTGAGCTCTGCTAGGCTGGGCCCCTCACCTTCACCCAGCGGTTCCCTAGGAGTGAGTATGGACAGTGAGGTGCCACTTCCCCATGCCTCAGCCTTTACGTGAACCCTACACCGGGATGGAAGGATGGGGCCTAGTGAGCTGCTCCTTTCTGATGGCTCTGTGTACAAAATGGAGCTTTCTGTGGACCTGAACAGCTGAGCCCAAAGCCAGCACTGGGCAGGGTCCTGTGAGCAGTCCTCACAGAAGAGTCTGAGTTGGAAGGGACTCAAAGACCATCTAGTTCCCACCCCGTGCCATGGAAAGTGTTGATGACCGCTACAGCAGGCCTAGGGCCTGCCCAGCCTGGCCCAGAGCACCTCCAGGGATGGGGCAAGTTTTCCACATGACACACCTGCTGCATGTCAAATACCTGCTTACATCACAGACCTGACACCTGCCCCGTGTGGCACACCTGCTCAGTGTGACACACCTGCTCAATGTGACACACCTGCTCAGTGTGACACACCTGCTCAATGTGACGCACCTGCTCAATGTGACACACCTCCTCCCGTGCACAGACACGGTAGTGACAGGTGCTGCAGAAGAGCATCAGCAGGAAGGCAGATGAGAAAAGAGCCTTGCAACCATCATTCCTCTGCTCCTCTCCTTCAGTATGGCGGTGCCCGGCTCTCCGGATGGAAGAGAGGGAGGGAAGGAGGAAGAGAAGCTGCATGGAAGATCAGGGCCAGAAGTGGGAATGCCGGCACCTCTGAAAAGCTTCTCTTCAAATTTAGCAAAATAATAAAAATGCATAAGTAAGCAGGAAACATAAACAGAGCCAATAATTAGTTAATTACAACCTGCTTTAGCAGAACATTTTTAATTATTCAAATAATTAGCGAGATTAAATTCAAAACAAAAGCTCCACAAACTCAACCCGAACTTGTCCTTGAAGCTCTCGAGTGTCTCAGCACAGCGCACAGAGCTGCTGGTGCTCTCGTTGGCACAGCAGAGTTCATAAATTCCTTTTTTCCACCTTTCATTTTGTTTGACGTTCCTGAATACTTGCAGTGCTTCTGATTTAGAACTGACATTTGGGTTTACCTCCGTGAGTTTCAATGCTAAGAAATACTTCCCATCTTTTTTCATCAGGTGAATTCTTCTATTTGCGTACTGCACTCTTTGTAGAGCTCCTTCCTGCCCAAGCATCTGTTGGCAGTTGCATTCCCAGACCCCACAACACTGTTTCCTCAGCAGGTATTTGTTAGTATTTCCTCAGTGTGTGTCATACATTAGGATCAGCATCTCAGCTGCCTCCCCTGCCGGACATGTGGGTGTGCTCAGCTGCACACCTCAGTGCACCCCACATCACAGATAGGGCATTTAGAGCTCGGATTTGTATGAATAAATTAAATCCCTTAATTCGGAGGCTTATTCTGGAGTGTTCCTTTTTTGTTTCAGAGCTAATTAAAGTCAGAGGAAAAACACAGAATGATTTCAGAAAGCTCGAGATCGGGCCAGCACACAGTGTGCTCCCTCTTCCCCCCAGGAGTTTCAAATGCGTTTGCTTATAAACTGCCTCTGCAGTTACATAACTCTGCTCTCCCAGAGCTTTCAGAGCTCGTTAGGAATGATAAAATGGAGCAGAAAAGTGAGGATGATTGCAGGCGCTCCTCCAGCCCTGGTGCTGGCATCGGCTCGTGGCTCTGCAGCCCAGGTTTGGAGCACCACTGCTGTCAAGGAGTCGCTTCCCATCCATCTGCTGGATCGTGGAAGAGTTTGGTGCAATTCTTCTCTAAGAAATAACTCCATCAATATTTTACTGCTGAAGTTAACCTTGGAAGTGACTATTTGAGACCACTGTTGCATTTCTGTGCTGCTATTTGGAAATCAAAAAAGCAAATCCACCATAGGTGGGCCGGCCACATAAACCCTCTGATGCTTGGATTTGCTGTGCTGGACGTGATCCATACAGAACAGCTCTGTAATTGTTGTTTCTTCGAAATGTATTTCATCAGTGAAGTCTCAGTCAAGACAGGCTAGCGTGGACAGAGGGTATGTAAAGCAAAGGGGAGCTTCTCATAGGAGAAAGAGCAAGCATTCGGGAAAATAATAGCAAAAACCTGAAAAGGAGTGTTGGTCTGTCTGTGCACCCATCTTTTTCTTCCTTTTGATCCTTCTTGCCCAAATAACCTTCAGCCTCTCCATACCCCCAGCTTGCCTTAGTTTTGCCTTTTCCTCTGCTCTGTTTCCATTGCTGTGAAGAGCTCTGCTGCAGCACTCTCTGCAGAGCATCATGTTGGCATGAACTACAGCTGAGTTAACCCTGTGCCCAAGGGCTGTGCTCCTCCAGTCCCAACAGTCCTGCCCTGGGGACAGTGGCAGCCAGCCTGGGCTGAGCCCGTCCCACGACAGCTGGGTGTCTGCTGCAGGGCCTGGTTAATTGGGTACATAATGAGCCTGATCTTGTTCTTAGTGGAGTCAATGGTAGGTCTGGGACCGACATGTCATACTTCTTTTCCTGTTTTAATTTACACTGATACTTTGCTTCATTTAAAGGCGGCTCCTTACTTCAAATGACTCTCGATCAAAGGGTGAGTCATCAGTGCTGGCATAGCCGCATACATAAGCAGGCACATATTTCTTCATTATCTGCTTTGGGGAGCTCCTTGCATAAAGATCTCTGCATCGAGTAACTGCAGAGAGCTGTTCTCATAGCTTCCCAAAGAACTCCGTCTCGGCCGACAGAGACCCATGGCTGCTTCTGTAGGGGAAGGAGTTACAATATTAAAAATGTCACTGCCAAAAACGTAGCAGAGATGAATAAGTTGAATAACAAAAAAAATGTTGCTGCTGAAAATATAGCAGAGATGAATAATTGGAACGATTTATAGTCTTATTATGGAAACTGTGCGTTACGTGCACACATGCAGAGATGGTCCCACTGACCGTAAATAACTCCCGGCTGCGTTGCCTTATCTGTGCAGGTGGGAGAGAGAATATGAGATGATAAATGTGTTTGTAACGCCGTTGCAGTCTTATCAGCTGAATGAACCTTGAGATGGGAAGTTTCTGACTGGGGTCAGCCCCTGCAAGGTGACGGCTCTTCGCTGGGAGCAGATGGAGGCCAGATACGCCTCAGGATCAGAATTTTCTGTTCAAACTCTGTTCACGTGTCCATGGAGGTGTTTTTCTTCTGGTTGCATCCACAGTCATCTCCTATCTTAAAGGGATCGCATATTGGAGGGATAACATGCATGCACTGAGCACTGGCTCTTGTGCTGGTTAGGCTGTAATGCAGGTGCCAGCCCCACTCTCTCATTGCGAGTGGCTGCACCCAAACCAGCCCTGCACTCAGGCAGGTAGGAAATAGAGGGGAGAAAAAGCAGACCCAAAGACAGGAAAAGAAAGAACATCTCAGGATACGGTGGTAGGATTTAAAAATGCCACTTGTCTGCCACATTTCTCTCCCTTCTGTGTGCAGAACCACATGCAGCACGTTCTGCTGCGAAGCACGAGCAGGGCACACGTGAGCCCACCGCACTGCATGCTGTCCCAAAGGGTGGATGCGTTCCTGAGCCACAGGAAATTCCTCCGGCCCCTCCTGCCCACCCCTGCAGTGCCCACGCGCCTTCTAAGGCAAGAAGGGATGAGTCAGAAATCATTCCATTCATTGCCCAAGAAATTAAATCTGTTGACTCACACAACTAAAGCTGTAATTTCACAAACGCGACAGGATTTCCATATTGCCAGATAAGTTGTGCCACATCCTAAATCATTAGATAATAGCATAACTGGAGTGTGTGAATGCTCCTCAAACTTCTTCCAAAGCCTCTAGCACAAAAATAAGCAAACACACAAAACCCAACCGAGGTCGTTGTGGGTTTACAGCAGAGACAGACAGGCAGGAGGAGACAGATCCTGGGGCTGCATCCGGGCAGGAGGTGAGCTGAGTCAGGTGAAGCACGGCTGTCTGCTGCTTGGAAGCTCATGTTCTGGGTGCACGCTCCTCTCTCTCACTGTGTTGCATAAAATGAACCCTCCCCACGTGCAGGTAGCCAGCTTGTCAGCAATAAACTTCTCCAACCTGTCAGAAAAGCAAAGCCCATGACAGATCCTGAACAGATGTGTTCTGGTCTTCCCCAGCACAAGCTAATTTCTAAGGAGATATGCCTGAATGCATTCTTTAAAATGCCCATAGCTGCTAGCTGCAGGCTTTGTGCTGCTGCATGCCGGGGCGGCTGGCTGCTGGCTGCAAACCTGCAGTGCCAGGTCAGTGCCTGCACCAAGCAGGGCAGCCCGAGGGGAGGGAGGCTGTGCTGGGGACAGAGCTCTGCTGCTGCTGCTGCTGGCAGACTGCAGAAAAGTCTCCCCAGCAGTACTTTCTCAGCTCCATTCAGAAGTGCTATAGAGGAGAATTCCTTTTTCCCTTCTTCATTTATTACAAAATGTACCACCTAAAATCTTAATGCTCAGTATTGCAGATCTCATTCCACGCAACGCTCCCTTCATGTCATGTGTGCACAATATAGAAGACACAAAAAGAGGGATGTGACACTGAGCATTTACCTGGAAATGGACGGGAAAGCCACAGCCCGGTCCCCATGTGAGAAGGTGACCCGAGGCACTGGGCACAGCACTGCACTGCCTGCAGCCGGAGGGAGCCTGGTGTTGGCAGCACCACGTGGAGCCCAACACAGCTGCAGGAAGCAATGAGAGCTGTGCTGAGAGCAGCTGGGAGGTGCTGCACTTGCTGGGTGCAGACCTGAGTCCAGCCTGAGGTCAAGTGCCCTGCAGGCAGCAGCTATGGTGTTACACTGCAGCATTACTCCAATGTGTGCAGAGGGAAAATGAGCTCCATTCCCCTGCCTGCACGGATGGGTCTCATCCTGCAGCCAGTGTTCTCCTGGTGTTGGTGTGTGGTGGATAACAGCCACGAGAAACGTTTGTCTTCAGAGTACGCACTGCTGCCTGGCACAGAGAGTCAAAGATTAAGATCAAGAGAATTTCAAATGATGAATAATTTAGTCACTAAATTTAGCATCTTATTCTGTGGAGGCCCTTTGGAAGGAGATGTGCGTTCCCTGACATTTATCCTATGCACAAATGTGTTCAAAAAGTCTTCTCAAATTCCATCATTGGCTTGGTCATGAGCAGCCAAAATGAATACTGCTCGGCTAAGTGACTGAGCTCACTTCCCTCTGAACGAGGTATGAGGGCACTCCTCATACAAACACTTCAGAAAGAGGTACTGGGGACTGCCCACAGTTCAGAGCAGCCTTAGTGAGGAGTGGTGCCCACCGTGCTGTCTTTGGAGAGCTGGGCAAGGAGATCTGGAGTTGGTAATGGCTCTTATTCTCTCCATCTCTCTTCCTTTATTTCTATCTATGCATGCATTGTTGAAGTACAGTATCTGCATGCGTGCATTTATTTCCCCACTCAGGCAATGAGGAATGCAAGAGTATTTCCTTCATTTCAGTTCTAAGGGAATAATCGTAACAGGGAAAGTGATAAACAAAGCACAGAGACACAGTTCTGTGAAGTGCTCAGTAGTGCAGGCAGCAGCGAAGGCCAAAACCCTGTGTGTGTGCAGATGTGTGCCTTGTGAATGTGTCTGCACGGGTATGTGTGTGCTCGTGTCTGTGCCTGGTTGTGTGCACACGTGTGCTCGTGTGATGCTGTGTACATGCTACGTGTGTGCCTGGGGACCTGCAGTGACTGCTGCCCACAGCCCAGCCAGGCGCCCATAGGCCGGAGCCCCCCAGTGCAGAAGGGCTCCCTCCAAACCACAGACATCTCTCCTTGTGACTGCAGAGTATGAGCTTACAGCCTAACACAAAGCCTTCCGTTTGCCTAACTGCCTCTAAACAGGTCTTAAGAACATATTTGTCTGAACTTTGCTCAGATAAACCTAATTTTAGCAGACGGAATAAACATGGATTATGAACGGTTCATAGAGCAAACTCATTAGAAAAATCCCAATGTCTGTTGCAGGCATTTGTATTTTATCTTGTTTGAGTTATTGGAAAAGCTCTCGCAGAGATGGCTCCCTGGGCAGGAGCTCTGCCACTCCCACACATTGCTGCTCACCCAAGGGGCACACACCAGCGCTCTGCACACAGCTCTGGTTGCACCACGCCCTCTTGTTTTCATCTTTGTCATGGCATTATAAATTGGGAGGGAGGGATTTGATTGAGTCTTTTTGTGCCTCATATCTTTTCCCTTTTCATTAATCTGTTTGGTATACACAAGCCTATGAGGAACAAAGGTTGGAAGGGCCAGAGTGTGCCTCTGTCAGCTCTGTGTTACCTCCATACAGACACTGCAGCTCACACTTGTGCCTTTGCACCTCCGAAGATTTGAAATCCCCCATTCCAAAAGCAGAACTCACACCAAGTGAGGAAACTGCCTGATTCCATCTGCTGTTAGCAGGAGCAGTTGGGCATAAGTGCTTCCATCACCACACCTCCTGCACCCAGCTTCCATCACCACGCCTCCTGCACCCAGCTTCCATCACCATGCCTCCTGCACCCACCTTCCACCACCACGCCTCCTGCACCCAGCTTCCATCACCACACCTCCTGCACCCAGCTTCCATCACCACACCTCCTGCACCCAGCTTCCATCACCACGCCTCCTGCACCCACCTTCCACCACCACGCCTCCTGCACCCAGCTTCCATCACCATGCCTCCTGCACCCACCTTCCACCACCATGCCTCCTGCACCCACCTTCCATCACCACACCTCCTGCACCCAGCTTCCATCACCACACCTCCTGCACCCGGCTTCCTCACTGCTGTGCTCATGGTAACCTTTGGAAATTGCAAGCTGCTCCTTTGTTTGAAAACAACAGTGTACCATCAGAGTTTCAGAAATTCAACATGAAATTGATTAAGCGGTGTAAGTAACGTGGCATTTTAGAATATTAGAAAAATATTAGAAAAGAAAATTAAAGCATTACAGGATTAGGACTTATCTGTTTTACTTGAAGTTTGCTATAATTTAATTAAAATTAACAGTTTCACACTGATTAGTGGTAGAACCATTCATCCAACCACGTTTTGTTTCTTCTGGTAGCAGTGTGCTGTTTGCAGTGGGGCTGAGCTCTCCGATGGGGGTTTCTCAGTATATGTGGGGGTACCCTCCATTCACACTCTCACTGATGTGTCCCAGCCTTTCTCCTACATAGCTCGTCTCTGTGACTCTGAGCTCCACTATCACTGCGCTTTGCCTTGTGTGAAGCACAGGACCTTATGGTTCACTTTGTTCCTCTTTACTATTGCTATATATTGATGTTTTGTTTGCATGGAAAATCCGGTCTGTGGGAATAGGGTTGCAGTAGGGATGCAAAGAGCACCAACTTGCAGGTCTGAGTGCAAGGGACACATCCGGGATCACGCTATATGGTGCACCCGGCTCCACATCCATCAGTGTGCAGCCGTGCACGGTGTGTGCACATCATAGAATCATACCACAGAATGGCCTGGGTTGAAAAGGACCACAATGTTCATCTCGTTCCAACCTGCTGCTATGTGCAGGGTCGCCAACCACCAGGCCAGGCTGCACAGAGCCACATCCAGCCTGGCCTTGAATGCCTGCAGGGATGGGGCATCCACAGCCTCCTTGTGCAACCTGTTCCAGTGCGTCACCACCCTCTGGGGGAAGAACTTCCTCCTAAGATCCAACCTAAACCTCCCCTGTCTCAGTTTAAAACCATTCCCCCTTGTCCTATCACTATCCACCCTTTTAAAGTGCATGGGGCCTCAGCATCTCCTTCATGCCTGGGGGGATGTCAGTGCCAGGGCACTGGGCTGCTCCCTGTGCCTGCCAGGCTGCTGCTGCTCCGGAGACAGCAACAATCAGCAGGTTCATATATGTATATATACGAAAAAACCTTTAATTCTGTTGTGTTGTTCCATAAAGATGGGGCATAATGTGACTTGTTTTAACAGAGGAAATTATGCTTTGACACAAATGACAATAATTCTGTCTCTCACAAAATTATTTCAAAAAGAAAGACAGCAGCTGTGATAAAATTATACTTTGTGAATGAATCCCATTGTTCCCACCTCTGGTTTTCCCCTAGCAAAGCTCAGAGCCACACCAGCTCATGCCCTGGTACCAGAGGAAGTGGGGGCAGCCGGGGGCTCCCAGGCTGTGCTGAAGATGCTGGAGCTGTGCCTGGGCTGCCCCCACTGCCCACACAGCCCCAATGGCTCCCGCACACCCACTGCCGCCCTTCTGCTGGCTGTGCACTTGGCACGGCACCCCGCACCAAAAGGCTACAGGAAGCCAGCCGTGACATTTAATTAACGTGTTCCATCTGCTTTTTAGTACCATTTTAATTACAAATGGTTAATTTGCTCGTGGGGTAAGCCGATCATACAGTGAGGAGCTGGCCAGAGCTCTGCGTTTCCTACAGGCATTGCTGCTGTCATTTCCTGTGGCATTTTTCTCTATGAGACTCTCTATGAGGGGAGAGACTATGGCAAACTGGGACTTGGGAAAAGCAGCAAACCCCCATTGGGTGACCCTGGGAAGACCCCAGCAGCATTGCTCCAAGTCTTGCTCATGCCCATGGGGGTGGGCTCAGCTGCACACATGGGGCAGCATCCCACACGCGCTCCTCCCGAATCCCAGAGCTGTGCTCAGTGCCCATCTCCTTCACTTCCTTCCTGCTCCCTCTAAACTTCTTTCTTTTGATATTTTAATTTCTCTTGGGCAGACTTTAAAGAAAAAAGTTAGGTTGAAACAGATGGTTGTCAGCAAACCAGTGCCTGCAGAGCACAATTGAGAATTAGCGTACAAAAACCCAAAACTTGGCACCATCCAAATCCTCTTGATATAATTGTCAAAAGAAATCTGGCTTGGAAAAAAATTCGGAATAATATTTTCAATATTTAAATGACTGAAACTTTAAACAAACAAAACACACTTTGTTCGAGAGTGCATGGGATGCAACCAAAGCTCCAGGGGTGGAATGTGGGGCAGCGGCCAGCGCTGCTCCTGGGGGCTGCGGAGCATTGCGGGCCCTGCAGGGCTGTGTGCCACTCGGGGCTGTCCTGTGTGGTCACTGGGGGATGGCACCAAAATCAGTCCTGTTGGACTCCTTTTAGAGAGACTTTGGCCCAGATTCCCTGTGTGGGCCCTACTGAGTGCTTCTGTTGTGAAGGCAGAGATCTGTGCGTTGGTGCTTGCTCTAGAAAGGAGAGCGCTGTTTTCTCGTGGCTGGAAGCATGTCCTCAGGTGAACCTTTTGCTCTTCTGATCTTCAGCTTTCAGCTCTTTCTGTGTGGAAGAGGAGGCTCTCTCCTATGATTCCAGCATGAATTTATTTCAGGCTGTACAAATAATTGCAGATAAAAGCACAAGCACAGTCATCTCTACAGCTATCTGTCTATTTATCTGTCTAACTATCGATCTATGAATATATATATATATATATCCCCTCAACCACGTGCAAAGTGTGCTGCTAATTCAGTGCGTTTTCCCTGACTGTGTTATCTAACGATTGCCTACATAACCATGAAATGAAATCTAACCTTCAGGGTAATATTTACCATTTAAATTAGTAATGATCTTTAATCCATAGGCTTGGGGTTAAGCACTTTTAATCATCAGAGGAAAAATAACTTTTCATTGCAACAGGCAGCAATTCATGAAAATAAAAACATTACAGCAAATCCAATGACACTACCAAAGCTGTGGGGGCTGGATCCCAGCTGGGGGTAAGCAGTAACCACGGCCATGGTGCTCAGTGCTACGGTGGGTTCAGTGGGTTCAGTGCCTTCACCGTGGTCACAAAGTGGGGTTTTCTCTCTTTCCTGAGGGGAAACACAGCTCCTAACTCAGCTGCAGACTTAGGAGGAGCGAAACTAGGACTGCTCAGGGCAAAGGCCAGATGAGCACTGCCAGCGTGCTCACAGAAAGCTGCCTCACAGCAATGTCAGCAGCAAGATGAAGGCAGGGGCTGAGGAAAGCACTGTGCCCAGGAGCTGCCACCATGCACCAATGTGGCCTTGGCCTCAGGCTCTGCGCATCCCCAGCCAGAGACTGCGAGATGCCCGCTGACATGCGGGGAAGTGTTTGCTACTTACCGCAAACCTCTCCGTGACTGATCTGTGCTCACAGCAGAGTGGAATATTAGCAACAGCATAATGCAAATGTCCTTTATCTTTTGCTATGAATTCAGAATCCTTACATTATTCATTTAGGTCCTTAAAGCCTTCTATGAAAAGCGACTTTGTGTAGGAAATCTGTGAGAAGGGCAGCTTCAGGGCTGACGGGACAGTGTCAAAGTGAACTTTGATTAAATTTGCCCTGAGACAAGGAGTGAGCTCAGCTGCGGGGCCACGGGGAGAGCAGGCTGGGGTGGATCAAAAGCCAGAACACATCTCAGCACCAGCCCCTGCGAAGTGAGACCAATGGGTTTGCACAGCTCCACTTAGGGGTTTTTATGTGTGTAAAATCGCAGCCGTAATGTAGCGCTGATGTCTTTTTCTTCTTCATTTCATTTTCATGGTTCTCCATATAAAATGTATGTTGAAATCAAAGTAAAAGCATGAGCAAAGGTGAACCATGCGGTAGGAGCCAGGTGTCACCCCACAGTAACGTGGCATTCCCTCATGCCCTGATGGTAGCCCCTGGAGTGCAGAAGCTCAATGGAAGATCCTCCTCTGGAGCAAGACACAGAGCTCTGCAGCTGCTGAGGGAACCTGGAGCGCAGCAAACAGCCGTGCTCTGAGGAGCACCTGCAGAGTCAGTTTGCAGTTATGGAAAACCTTTTTTTTTCCTGCTTTCATTTTAATCTATTCCATATTTTATGAGGAACACCTGAAAACAATGACAACAGCCTCCCGCTAGCTGGGAACCTGCACACACCATGCCGCAGTGCCACCCGCCCTGCCCAGGGCTGTGCTCCGCCGCAGCCCAGCGCCCTTTATTGTCCAGCACCCACACATCAGCTCTGCGTGGCGAGAGGCAGCTGAAGCTGGATTTTAATTGAGAAGTTCACGGTTAGCCACCACAGTGGTAATGAATGTGAAATTCTGTGCCGTCCAAATGTTACGCCTGACGGTGCGGACGGCGCAGTTCTGTACTATGCCATCAACAGCAGATGAGGAGGTGCGGGCTGGCTCAAAGTTTTAATATCGCTATTACTTTAATCTAACCTAAGAGATTAATTCCCCGAAATAGCTTTTGGTTATGATGTTTGTTACGTGCGAGATGCTCTGTTTACTTGTACTAAACTGAAAATAAAACAGTGATGAAGCTGCAGTTACCAAATGCAGCTGTATCGCGGCCAAATGCAGCTTTATCACAACCAAATGCAGCTGTATCATAGCAAATGCAGCTGTATCATGGCCAAACATAGCTGTACTGTGGCCAGACACAGATGTATCATGGCCAAACACAGCTGTATCTTGGCCAAACACATCTGTATTGTGGCCAAATGCAGTTGTATCATGACCAAATGCAGCTATATTGAGGCCAAATGCTATATCGTAGCCAAATGCAGCTGTATCACGCCCAATGTGCGCCAGCCATGGTGGACAGCACCAGATGCTATGGGGTACCTCAGCCAGAAGCCCCATATCCATGCTGATCTGAGCAAGGCTTCAGGCTTGCCCTCTTCCAGTCGTCCCCTCCCTCTTCTGACCTTCGTGACAGATTGCCAAGGGTTTGGGTTGATGTCTAAATGTGATATTATGAACTGAAAGGCAGCAGGAAGGTGGGCCCACAGCACTGCTCTCACCAAGTCCCAGGGCAGCTGCTTGGCTCCAGCGTGGCTCTGCTGCACGGTGGGTACACACTTGGGTTTGCTTGTGCCATATGGACAAAACAGTGGGGTTTGGGTTTGGTGTTAGAAGTCGGACTGCACTGTCTGCGTTCCCCCTGCAACTGAGGAGCGGGCATAGGATCATAGAATCACCAAGGTTGGAAAAGACCTCCAAGATCATCCAGTCTAATCATCCATCTACCACCAATATTTCCCACTAAGCCATGTTCCTCAGTACAAATCTAAATGGTTCTTGGACACCTTCAGGGTTGGTGACTCCACCACCTCCCTGGGCAGCCCGTTACAATGCCTGACCACTCTCTTGGAGAAGTATTTCTTAACGTCCAATGTCCAACCTGAATCTCCCCTGGCACAACTTGAGGCCATTCCCTCTTGTCCTATCACTAGTAATACAGGAGAAGAGGCCGATCCCCACCTCACCACAGCCACCCTTCAGGTGGGTGTAGATAACAATAAGGTCTCCCCTGAGCCTCCTCTTCTCCAGACTAAACAATCCCAGCTCCCTCAGCTGCTCCTCATAGGGCTTGTGGGGAGAAGGCAGAGAAACTCCTTTTAAATTTAGCGAGTTTAAATGTGTTGACATGCATCAAATCCAAATCTGGGGTGGGTTTAAGTGACACATGTCATCCGACTGGAGGGTTCCTGCGTGTGCCAGTGTGAACACAAAAAGGCTCAGTCTGTCTGGGGAGAAACCAAAATAAGATCTGTGACAACAAAATTTGCATGAAGATAATTAATTAAAATTTGTAAATAGGCAAGGCCATATTTGCATCCCTTTTCTTTCTTCTTCTTGTGATCTACGGGTCAACTCTTGCTGTGAAAATATTAACAGTGAGCAGATTTCCAAACCACACACCCAAGAATCCACTGAAGATGCAGTCTCAGCCCTCAGACAGACGTGTTTATCCTGCAGCAGCACACAGGCTGTACAGTGGGGTCTTGCTGAGCATGGGGACACGGGGCTCACCTCTGGGGTCAGAGCCATAAATAGATGAGCAAGCTGCTCTCCGCCCCAAAAGCAATAAACTTCCAGTAAATAACTGTGTGTGAATGAAACCTTCATCTCTACCCAAATGTTGGTCTGTATTTTCCTGGCCAGGACATTACATTTTCCTAGCAACGTTACCTCCTTCACTGCACCCACAGCATCACAACTACTGCCGAAGAACTGGGCAGCAAACACTGAGCTGCAAGGAGCACGTGCACCAGAAGTGTCTTTGGAAGTACTGTGCCCAGGATCGCAAGCACCATTCACCACCAACCACTTGAGAATGCTGGTGTAGCTGATGTGTGTCTGGCTTTAGCCATGGAATATGTCCATGCACCTTCTTGATAATGTTTCTTTCCATCAAAGATACATCTTTCTTCTTGGATCCAACTAACAGAGCCTGGACTCAGAAGCTAAGAGATACCCAAAATTCAACCCAAAATTCAGCACAGTTGGTTGCAGTTCTATTATAGCAGTACTCTTCTGCATAGCTTCTTGTAAGAAGTGTTAAGACTCTTCAAGACTCCCAAATGGGCTGCTGTTATTAGGAAGAGGAAAGGACTGCAGAGCAGGTAAGAACAATTAGACACAGCCATCTTGTGCATGACAGCGGTGCTTTTCCTCTCGCAAAACACCCAGCCAACACAAGGCTTCAATTGCTCAGGAAAGCTCGGATGCAGACACACAAATGCACCAGTTAACCTTGTTCCTAGCACATCTAATTGAGTTTCAAGAGGGAGCAGCAAACTGCGTCTGTGCACAAATGAGGGACAGAGAGAAATAAACATCAAGAGAAGCTGTAGGGATCAAGCATCAGCTATTTGATTGTGCTGTGCAGAAGATCACAGTCTGTTTATTGCCCATATTAATATGGATAATTGCATGTATGGATATATGCAAATGGATGCATGCATAGCTTTTAACATTCAAAACATTGAAACATTTTTTATAAACCTGTTGAGAGTATACTGAAGTTTCATTCTCTCCTTAATTGTTTGGAAACAGATTTGATACTTATTACACATTTTTCTGCACTTCTAATTGCGGAGAAGTCAATCTGCATCCATGGGTTTTGCATATCTTCCACTTCATTTTCTGACATGAATGTTGATGCAATTGATTAATGACATGAATTTTCTTATGTGTGATGCTTTTACAAGCATTTGCACACGGCTGCCGTATCTCTTACTTGTAACACTGCTGCAGGCAGCAGAGCAGCGAGGATTCTGGTGGCAATGGGAGCCGTATGGGAGAGGAGCTGACCCCAAGCTCTCCAGAGTGACCCCCAGCCCAGCCGGCCTGAGAAATGAGGCCCTGCAACAGATGCAAATATGCTGAAGCCACTCAAGCAGCTATGTGCTGACTTCAGGGTACCTTAAGGCTGTGACGGACGGCCACTTGCATGCCTCTCACTCTCATGTTTTGCCCCACAGAGCCTTAGGGTCCAGGTTTGCCTCCAGCAGATTTGCAATGAGCACCTCCCCACTTTGCTTTGTCAAAGTTGCATTAAATGCAGTGCCAGAAATGGATGCGTTTTGGGGGCCCCTGTGTCCCACAGCCCAGGGTCGTGCTGGGTGCTGCTCCTCTTTGGGCACTGCTGCAGTAGCTGTGTGCTCAGACCTCTGCATCTCCCACCCCCGGCTGCTAAATGCTGCGCTGCTCTCTGGCTCCATTCAGAGCAGATGCAATGGGCACCCAGCACCACGGGGAGGCCACTGGCCAGCACCCAGAAGGGCAGAAATAGCGTCACCAGGATGCGTTGTGGTAGCAGAAGTATCTTTAAATTCTCCTGTTTGGGTGTATTCAAACTGAAAGCAAACCGGAGGTTTGAAAGCAGACTGAACTTGACCTCGGAGTTGCAGGGATTTGCATTAAAACCCACGCCTCCCTCCTCGCCCTGCCAGCCCGGCTTCCCAGGCTGCTCAGAGCACTGAACTGTAACAGCACAGCAGCAGATTTCTCAGCTCCATTTGGTGTTGCTTGTCTTGTGGAAATACACCGCTGCCGAACTCTGTTCACAAGCCAAATTGAGAGCAGACCATTTTTAGATTTCCTTCACATCTCCATCTATCTGAAGTCAATAATTCTGATGCATCTTCACCCGGTGTTTTATGTTAAAAATTATTTGACTTCACCAAATTTTTAGGATGAGAATGAGTGGGAAATTTGAAATGGAAAATTTTCCTTCCTACGCTCTATGCCTTTCGGTCAGTAAGAGCAGCAAGTGAGGGAGATGACAGAGCCCAGTTCATGCTGAGAGCTGCCTCCTGTCTCAGACCTTCTGCAGGAAGGACGTCCTGCACAGGTGAAAGGTCAATGGAAGGCATGTGGTCTGCAGACACTGAACTCCAATCTCCAGAAAAATAGTAAATGAACAAGTGAGGACTCTGTAAGTCCTCACCAGGAAACAAAGGGAGAAGTCAACACTGATTTCCCAGGAGCACCTCATGTTAGTTCAACCTGTTTTCTGAGGCACAGTGTTGGACCAGATGCTGAGGAGCACTTAGCTTTGGCAGGGCTCTCCTGCTGTTTCATGGGGCATCTTCAAAACCAAGCAAGCACCGCCTTTATGAAGCTCACACACAGGAAATGAGAGGGATTTTGGAGAGCAATGAAAAACAGTGGTCATTATCCAAACAGAAGAGCAGAAGGGCAGAACTTTGCAGCTGAGCACCCTGCATCAGTTGCAGTTCACTATTTTTGTCTAAAATCTGTGTGCTGGAGGCTACTGATGTGCAGGAGTTGCCAGGCTGGGGTGCTAGAAGCTAATAACAGTGATCAGGTGACACACTCAGAAATGGCTGAAATACATTTCATTATGAGCAAATTGTAACATGAAACACTCGGAGAGCAAAAGAAACACTGCTGCCCTGCCAGCGAGGTGCTGGGGGGCAGAAGGAGCTGGGAACCAGGACAGTAGGAGAGGAAGAGTGTCTTTTAAGAAATGTTGAGCAGAGCTGTTTAACCACAGGAAGAGAAGGGGAATAATAGTCTTGAAATATATGCACGGTTTCTGTAACAGAGGTGGAATAATCTGTTCAAACCACCTGAGATAGAAAACAGCTCAAACTCTAATTTAGATGTAATCCTCAACATTGACGTTGGGATGAGGAACAAAAAGGAGCTGTGCACCACAGTCATACTTGTTTGGGCAGCTGCTGGGTCTGCGGGACCAGCACACACGGACAGGAAGGCAGCAACAGGGGTGCCAAGCTTTGGTGACCCCAGAGGGAAAGCAGTGCCCACTGCAGGCTGTGCACAAGCAAGCCTGGAGGCTGCCGCACCAAGCCGGGTGTCGCTGGAGGTCAGGTCAGTACTGCTGCAGCCCCAGTCTGTGTTAAAATACAGCACTGCCCCCGCAGCCCCTGCACAAGGCAGTGCCCTGCTGCCCGGCACCAGGACAGCTGTGCCACGGGCCCTGCAGGAGATGGAGCGCTGCCGCCTGCGTGTGGGAGGGCGAGAGAGGCGATGGGAAGCGGCCTCAGGCAGCGCCCCGAGAGCAGCTCATAACATGCACATCCCGTCACAAACCTCTTCTGACAGCAGGAGTTGTTGAGCATGAAATTGTGTATGGTTTTGGAGAGGGCAGAGAGTGTGGAGAATAAAAAGGGGGAAGGTGGAGCGGTGGAAGTGATCCAGCATCTCCCATGTCGGTGATAGAAGGAAGGCAGGGGAAAACATTAGGCGCAGTGGCACACAGCAGGCAGAGAGCTGATTGCAAAATTATCCGTGTGCCTCCGCACCTCATTCCCATTCCTTCAGCGAATGCACGGTGCCACAGCTCACATCTAGATGAGGTGCAGGTATTTAATGAAACCTACTAACAGTCCTCAGGATGTTTGCTTTAAATAGTGAATAAACCATGAAGAGAAGCTTAGCTTCCAGACTCTTTCACCCACTGTAAATTTATTTGTAAAAATCCCGTTAGTGTTTGGGTAACGCCAGGAATGTTGTTGCTGCTGTCCCAGGAGGCAGGAAGCGCGGGGAACCTGGTGCTTCTGCTGGGCAGGCTGGTGTGTCTCGGAAGAGCACCTCGCTCTGCCCCAGAGATGCTTCCCAGAGGTGAAGGCTCATCACCAGAACACAGGAACCAGAACCTATGAGATGGGGGACAGAGGTCTCTTCCGTCAATTTAAAGGATTGGGTTTAGCTCTTTGAATTGCACGCTTTGAGGGCTTCTGTTCCAGTAAGAGCATTGATCGGTGGCAGATTTGCATACTCATTCTTCGCTGTATGGGGCTTTTAAGGCACCAACAGCTCCTGTAATTCTGTTTAACTTAAACAGGGGAAAAGGTTAAAGCCGGTGTTTGAGCCATCAAAGCTTTTCTTTCACTGTTAAAAACATATACATTTCCCAGAATATAATTAGAACTTTTTAATGGACACTTGTTTTTCAGTAGTTCCAACTAGCAACGGATATTGGCTTTGCTAAAACCTCCCGCTACCTTTAATGGTTTGCCAGATTTCCAGCATCAACATGAGAAGGGAAATCATGGAAGAGCTTCAGTCTGATTTTCAGATCCTTTTAAGGATTTCCCCCTTCAAAGAGCTCTAATGAGAGTGCAATTTTTCATTACCAGAACTGTGTCATACGTGTGCCCTACACCACAGCCCTGTGTTGGGAAGTGGGAGAGAAGGGCCCACAACACCGAGCACTGGGCTGCAGCCCCACAAGCATCAGTCTCCCAGGGGGATATGAGTCACACCCCGCAGGACGATTTACCCCAAAGTGAACTCCTGTTCTGCCCACCTTTGAAAATCCTTCCCCACTTGTTAGACACCTCCAGAAACAGCCTCCCCCAGCGCTCAGATCTCGCTCAGAGCTTAGGAGAGCTCAGCTTTGTTCCAGATTTTTTGACTGGCTGTTGTTTACGTTTTTGTGGAACAAAGATAAGGCCTCAATTTTGCAAAAGGCTTGTGAAATACAAATAAGAACATGGTGTTGTTATATGGCAGCACTTCAAAGCTGAGCTTCAAACCAATTCATATGGAAATGTCCAAACAAGGCAAGCTGGGATGCAGTGCCCAACCAGCTGTACCATGCACTTAGCACTGTTATCATAGAATCTCAGTTGGGTTGGAAGGGCCCATACATTCCCTCCAGCGCTCTGTGCGACCCCCACCAGCTGCCCAGGGCCCATCCATGGCCTCGGCACCTCCAGGGATGGGGCACCTGCAGCTCTGCACAGCAGTGCCGAGGCCTCACTGCCTCCGGGGAAAGAACTTCATCTTCATATCTGACCTAAATCTCACTTCTTTCAGCTTGAAGCCATTTTCCCTTGTCCTATCTGCCGGGGTTTTAACATTATTGGGTAAAGTCTCTCTGAGTTTACTGTGGCAGAGACAAGGATGGGGAGGTGGATTAACCAGAGGAGAATTTCCAAGCAGGTGTCAGTGTGGGCAGCTGTGCCCCACTGCTCATGTGTGCTGGGACACGAGGCCACACCGCAGGTACCAGTGGCAGCCAGCGCAGCATCACACACTGCCCACATCCCTTGGGGTAGGGGCTGCCTCCTGCACCACTCATGTGGAAGCCTCTGAAGGCACAACTGAATTTGCTGCTGGCTTTCCCCACTCACAAAGAAATGCAATGAAGATTAACTGATGAATGACAGCTTAGAGGGGTTTAGCTGCCTTAAGGGACTTGCTCTGCTCCCTGGAAGAGCTGCCCTGGAAAGTACTGCACAAGTTTCCAGGTTGCTTCCCATCCATCTTTAAGAGATCTAAAGATAATGAAATAAACAAATCTGAGTTGTGGTTTGATTGTTTAAAACAATAGACTGCAAAGGACACATTTTCTCCTCATACATTTTTTAAATTCCATTTGCTATTATAAATAATAGACCTCCTGCCATCTGTGAACACATGAAATTACAGACACACTTCTACAAAGCTGAATGCTTCATAATAGAAAATGCTTTCATGTCTATGAAGTCTCTTAGGTTTATCATTCTTCACATGTTTTGTTTTGAACATGAATAGTTTGTAAGCACATGTTAAGAACTCAGGGTGCTTCACTGCACCGTGTCACTCCCTCATCTATAGCAGGAAGACTTACTGAGCATATGATCTTCTTGTTGGGTAACAATGGTGATAAGCAAGGCCTCCTTAGGTTAGGCACCGTCCTCTTTATCTGTGTTGGAGTCCTGACTAACAACAATTATTTCTTTCCTAAGAAAATAAATTAAAAGGTGGAAATAGCAGTTAATAAACACCATAGCACAAGCAGATCAACAGCTAGCTGCAGCGCTTTATGTTTTCCTTTATGTATATGCATGTCTTTACATTGTATTTATGCAAAAAACATTGTAGCCAAGGTCAAAATTTGAATTAAAAAAACATATACATGAATATAGAGTAGAGTGAGGTTACAGTGGATTTGCCAAACCAGCTCTTGAATGTGCTTATTTCTGACTTCTGTATTTAAGCCGTATCACTTAAAGCAAGGTGGCCTCCTGCTGCTCTCCTGTGTAATGCAGTTTAGCTTTTCACAGGAACACAGTCTCAGATAAGTGCTCTGTCACATGCATCTCACAGCCCTGTGCGATTCATTTCTCATGCAGTCCTCGTGGGTTGGACTGGCTGAATTGCTGAAGAGGAGCCATCCCTATAATAACGTTGACAGTGATGATGATCAATGAACACGCAACTGGCAGCGTCACCTATGAGAGCATCCAGAACGCATCACTTCCACTCATCTTCTGTGGAAAACTGAAACTGCAACAAATTCCTGTAAGATCATAGAATCAGTAAGGTCAGAAAAGACCTCTAGGATCACCAAGGCCAACCCCAGCCCATCCCACCACGTCATCTGACCATGTCACAGCTCCATCACAACTCCGTGCCACATCTCTGTGGTTTCTGAGGATGATTCCCTGAATATGGGTGTGATCAGATAGATCAAGGTAATGAAATTGTTTCAACAGGCTGAGCCACAGTTCTGAGCACATCTATCAAGGTTTAGACACATGCTGAGGGTGGTGGCACCCATCCCTCTGTAGCTGATCCTCAAGGGCAGGATGAGGGAGCTCAGGGCCACCCAGGGGCCACACCAGTAATCAATGTGCAATCAGCAAAACAAAAAGCAATAAAGAAAATGTTTGAAGGGATTTAATACATTTGCTAACACACAATATTTACTTACCAAACACAAATGCCTGGTGCCTATTGTATGGGAACTGCTGAATCACGGCCTGAACCTCTGATTGACCACCTGAGGCAAGCACTGAGTCAGCCCTGGGAGCACAGGTGAAGGCAGTTCAGCTGTGTGACTGGAAGGGGTGGAGCCAGGCTCCGTCTCTCCTAGACCCCATTTGAGGGCTGGCTGCCACTGGGGAAGGATCTCTTCCTGGAGATTGCTCCTTGTGGAGTTTTTGCAAGCCTACAACACCGGTGAGCATCTTTCATTTATATCTGATTATCTTTTCCAACACAGTAATCTTACCAGCCTGACTTCTCTGTATGCTATATAACATCTGTATACTTATTAACCTTACACCTATCTACACTGATATCAAATTTAGTTTTTCTTCCTCCTCCGAAATCCAGCACCCCAGCTCTCCCTGCAGACCTGCCACTGCCTGAGGGCTCTGCAAACTTGGGGCAGATGAAGGTAGTTGGGTTGCTCCAGACTCATCCAGGAACATACAAGAATGACAAGTTGGAGATGCTCTACACAGCATTTAGCCAAGCAGAAAGGTCAAGCCAGTGCTAGGTTGAAGAACTGGTACGTTCCCTTCGTCTGTTTACTATGTATCAGGTGTGACTGTAAAAGCCTTACAGGTTTTCCTTTCTCCACAACACACAGTGAAGACTCATGCACAGCCCCAGGTGCAGCAGTCCCAGTGCTGCACCCACTCCCTGAGCCATACCAGGACAGAGCTGCTGCAAACCCATTTATGGGGCGGTGCTCAGGCTGCCCCAGCTGCAGTGAGTTACCCTGCTGCAGCCAGGGCAGGTTCACAGGGTGATCTGCAGGGAATGGGGCATCGTGATCCCTGTGGATTGACATCAGTGCTGGGTGAAGCTTCTCCCCAGCAGTACCCTCTGGAGCACATTTTTATGGTATTGAGGCTGGTGTGAGTAGGTGCAGCAGCAGCTGGAGCAAGAGTTTTGTTGGCTCAAACGCAGCTGAAGGGAGGGCAGGGTGAGGTGGGGTTAATGCTGGGATGGAGGGATGCAGACAGCTTCTGTGGGGCTGTGCTGGCACTCAGAGTGGAGAAGAGAGAGGTATAACCACAGCAGTAACTGCTGAGGAATATCAGAGGGGTTTGTTCTCAGCATCCTCTGAGTCTCACAATAAAAAGAAATAAAGAGGACAGTAATTGGCCACTAGGGGATAAAGTTAATGGTAAATACTCTAATAAAAGGAAGCAGACATGCTGCAAGGAGCTCACTTACATAGATTTTCTTTGGTGTAAGAGCACTTTCTCCCCTTTCTCCCACCTCTGCTTTATGTGCCAGTGACTTCTGCAATCACAGGCTACAAATGAACAGAACTCATTCTGTTGGTCCGAGCTAGAAACCATTCCTGCCCCGGTGGAGAAGTGTCAGCACTCACACCTACACTGTGTGGCACAACGCGAGCTGAGCGGAGCAGGGGCGGTGCTGGGGGCTCTGCGGGCACTGAGCTGGGCTGGAGCACAGCGGGGGCTGGGACCTGTCCTGCTGTGCCAGTTCCACAGGCAGTGGGTAATGTTCTTCTCAGCAAACGGCTCATGTTTTGATGGAAGTTTTAAAATATCTTACTGTGCCCGTTTAAACGGTTTTCTGAGGTGTTGTTTAATCTTCTTGCCGGCTAGCAAAGAGAACGAACTGTTCGAGGCGCACCAAACCAACGCAGCTTACTTTGCATCCGCTGCCCCTCCTGGAATGATGCAGAAAAGCAAGTCGTTATCGGCCACGCTCGAATTTCACTGCTGAGTACAGTGCCTAAGTAAATTTATGTTGCTATACTTGGTTGTTTCAAGCAAAGCTTAGGAAAATTGCCAGCAGAGATCTATGCTCCTGCTTTCCCTTTCTGACATTCTGTTTGGAAGAAGTGTATATATTCAACACCAAATATGTATGAGAAATCCACACAGAAAATATCAGCACAAGGCCATCAAATTAATCCAATAAGGGCTAGAACTGCAATAATAACAGTTGATTATACACTGGGAGAAATTTGTAGCACTCTATCAAATCTCCAGTGCTCAGCGTCAGATGATGTGCGAAGCGCCATACATCAAAGCTGAGCGCAGAAACCTGCCCTGCTGCAGGTCTGCAGGGTGTGCTGTAAGGAAAAGCCAACTGGAAAACGTTTATCATCCTCTTTATATCTTAAAAAGTTATTTATTAGCACCATATATCGTGTGGTAGCTGGGGGAGGATGCTGTAATCAGTGACTTTCACCTCTTTTTGCTCGCCGTGTTGTGCAGGGTCACTCCTCTTGAAGGCAATAATTACTTTGAAATTGTTTTCTGAATTATTGGGCTCATTTGTTCCTTTTTCAAACAAAAGTCAGTAGTGGTTGCTTTTGGAACTGGGAGGTGCAAGAATGGCACTGTGTTGTCCCTCTGTTTGACTGGAATGGAAATAGCTCCCAGCCAGATTTCTGGTTTGAATACAGAGTAAATATTATATATGCTGACTATTCATCATCTTTCATCTCAAAAGATCCTGTTCTATCTTCAGTAATAAACCATATCTACAATTTACTTACTCTTCAGATATAGGAGTGTATATTGTGATTAACTTCAGCAAAGTCAAGGGAGCTCTGGACACCAGAAGCAGCGAAGCAATTAAGCAATGAAGATCCGTGCAATGGAGAGCAAATTTGACAGAGAAAAATGGTAACTTCCAGCTGCTGTAAATCTGTATACAGCATGCTAGTCATTAAGGTACCTGCTTGCCTTCTTGGTTAGAGTGTGTGGATAAGGATTTTTACTTTTTTTAATGGTGGGGTTTTTAATTCATGTTATTGTGTGGCCTATTTTCAAAGCTATTATTCTTTGTGTGTCATTGAAACTGAGATTGCTGCACAGGATCTTGGTTTTGTAGCAATCAAAGAAGCCAAAAATACACTTTGTATTTAAAAGACCTGTTCTGTAATCGCTCATTTGCCCCATTAGGGGAAAATCTGCAAAAGTTCCTTGGTGCTTTAGCAATCTCTGCCAAGAAAGTAATTAAAAAAAATATCTCGTAAGATATTTACTTCAATGCTTCATCACCAACACATCATTATGCAGGAAAATGCCAGAAGTAATCGCTGCCTGTTGCTGTTGCAGTGTTAAAAGGAGCACTAAAATTACACTGTGCTCCCACTCCATTTTCAGCTCAGATTTGCAGAGGTCCTTGAACCAGGCACTTTTAAGGCTCCTTTCTTCCTGCCGGAACTCCTACTTGCAGCTATTGACATTTATTTCCTTATTTTTTGCCCGATCTATTGGAAACAACTACACTATCAAATCAATAAGACATATGGTACCCATTTAGATACTAATTAAGTTGTACATGTAATAATTCCTCCAGGACTTCAGAGCTGCATCTTTTGAAATGGTAGGCTGCTGAGAAGGCGTAGTGGTCAGAGTGCTGCAAAAGTAAAAATAAGAACAACAGGAAACTGAGATGCTTCACCCCATGCTGTCAGTGGTCAGTCATGTCCACTGGCGTTCATGGGTTGTTCTTTCCTCCCTTGATATTGGCACAATTTCCTGGGCTTGGGAAATCATCTTTGGAATTGAGGAAGCCCTGGAATCTCCTTGCCCAGCAGTGTGCCCACTGCCATGGACCCAGAGATGGGAGCTGGGGGGGTCACACGCAGGGCAGCAGGGTGCTGGGGATCCTCCCATTCCTTCCTAGCATTGAAACCCTCAGGATTCATCTATGGAGGATGAGGTGCTCAACCCATGTGAACAGGAAAGCTCTGTGCCGTTTCCCTCAGCTGGTTTGGATGTTGTGCCTCTCAGTTCTGGGGCAGAAGAGCATGATTGCAGTGGGCTGAAGAAAGGGAGTGCAGGGAGGAGGCACGCAGCTCTGGATTAGGAAAGCACCAAGACACTTCAACTGAGCAGGTAATCCTGTGTGTAGATCTAGGATGGTGTAAAGAGGGCAAGAATCACAGTATAAATATGCTTGCACTGCACCCTGAATAAAGCATCATATGTTTCCTGTCATCACAGTGAAAACTATTGATAAATTCAGATTTCACTGTGGAGGGAGGGGGGAAGAAAAAGCCAAGGCTTCATTTGACAAAGTCCTACATGACAAGCAGCAGAAAGAAAACCTTATAATGTGGCACAGCTCAGCAGGATGGGGAACTGAGATGCAGGGCAAGGCTGCCTGAGCTGGGCCCTCTGCTCCAGGGGAAGAGAAAGGCATCACTGATGGGTCAGAATGATGCCTCCAGGCAGCAAAAGGACGTGGTGTTGTGCCCTAATTGTATGCTCAGTATGGGGTAAGACAACACTGGATGTTTCATATAATCTAAATAATGTATATGTTATATATTCTGAGTTTCAAAACCCCTGTATTTGTAAAGAGATAGCACTGTAGCACCAACACTTGCTGGGTTTGTAGAGCCATGTGAACTGAATGACGGGAAGAATTTTCATCTCTCAGAATTCACAAACAGAAAAGAATGAAGAATCAAATGATTGCAATCAAACATACCTATCAAAGCTCCATGCTCAAAGATTGAATAAAAATATTAACAGTGGTCGTGTTATAAATTAAATTTTCTATGTTCACCTGTAATTGTAACCCCATGATATCCAGGCCCTGGTGGAGCTGCACCATCTACCATGTCTAATACATCTTGCAAAGAGCTGTTTCTTCCTAGCAGCAATGGAACACGGCCTCGTCTCCACAGCACATTGCCCATTGGCAAGAAAATAATATTGTACCTTGATATTTTCCAATTCTGAAGGGACACTTGGTATCACTTCTTGGTCCTTATTAGTTAAAATATCCTTACACTTCAGTGAATGCTGGTTAGGAAATTCCACTGCTCAAAGCTGTGCAAGTAACAATCTGGATTTGGCCGTGACACTTTTCTAGGACTGCCTTAAGGTGAAGGAGCACTCGCGGGCTACAGGAGGAGCAAACCAGAGACATCTGGGCTGGTAAGTGACACCCACGCTGCTGCTCCAGCAGTCAGCGCCGGGTGTGTGCATGGCATCTGCTCCCTCATGCTCAGAACACAAAAGCTGTAGTTGGAAGATGTTTCTTCAACCAAAAGAAGGCAAAGTCACTGAGGCAGAAACTCTACATCCAATTATTCACTCAGCTTTCTACCTGATGGCACGCTTCCCATTTAGCTGTCTAACAGTCATAGCTGAAAGCCTGCAGAAAAATGAATCCTTTTGCTTGTTAGATAATCTTTGCATAAACACCGAAGTCTATAAAGTCACTTCCTTTTCTAAACTGAAGTAAAATGGAGCTATGCACAGCTGCGCATCAGTAACTTCCCAGCTTATGTGCAATGAGAGGGAGAACAATGCTTAGAAACTTATCCCGGAGACATTGTAGGACATGAATTCTGTGTCACCCACGGATGGAACAGTGAAAGGATGTAATAGTCAACTCTGAATGTTTGGAAAGTACTACCTAACACGTATTTTATCTTTAATAAAAGAGTTGTTGAAATAAGATAGATAGAAAAGATACTTCTTACATTCATAGAATTAAAAATGTAATTAAGCTTAACCGATGTGATATCAATGACCTAATCTCTCTTCAGAAAAACCACAGCATCCATTTATCATACAAAAGAATAAACTTTAGAAATGATGAGAGAATGTGTTTGGATGCAGAGAGCAATGCAGAGAGCTGCTGTGAGGGCATGGAGCAGAGCAGGGGCAGAGCCTGCAAACGGCCGCAGCACTGAGCCCAGCAATCCGCATTCACAGCACAAATGGCAGATCGTGGCCCCTCACTTGAGAAAATACTCTTTGCAACAAGATGGCAAGGTCCCTTGTCAAAAGCAGGAGGTGAAGATCAATAAATATACAAATTAAATGAGATGTTAATCAAAGGCAGGAAGGCTGGTGACATTTACCCAGGCGAACATGGGAACTGGCGGCAGCAATCACTGACATCGGTGATTATCTTCAAGAGCTCCTGGGTGTCCCAGAGGATGAGGAAGGGAGAAGAGTGCTTATCCTTAAGAAGAGGGATGGAGGGAATTACAGCCCGGTCAATCCAGATTCAGTGCCTACGAAGACAGCGCAGCAGAGTCTCAAGCAGGTGATTTATTAACTGCTGGTGGTAATAAATAGAGCTGGCCACCATGATTTGCAGCTTCACACTGCAAGGCTTCGAGGCTTGACTGCTGGTGTCAGCCTAGAATGATAGGTAAGCTTTGTCCATAGGAAAAAGAAAGAAAGAAGTAGTTGTCAATGTTTATGATATTCTTCTATTTGCTGCAGCCTGTGCACTTATCAGAGCCAACTGAAGTAGTTGTTGCAGCCAGATATTTCATTTGCTTGGGACTTTCACAAGTTTTGCAAGTTCTGGTAGTTTTTACAATCTTCTGTATTTGTAAATTGTGGCATGAATACATTTTGTGAGTACATTCGGGATAACAGGCTGATCATAAGCATACTGCGTGAAGTAAATGGGATTTCTTGTAAGATTTCCATGACTGCTCACCCGTGCTTCTCCTGGCTGCCTGAGGACCCCAACAGCAAAAATGTGAGACCCTGACTCAGCTTTAAGAAGCCACAGTGGCCCTACAGTGTCTTATATTCAGTGCAGTTTGCTCTCATAGTAAGCTATCTGTTACATAGGCAAGAAAAACTTTCCGTCCATTTCTTTGATGTACTGCCTCAAGACAAATTCTTCCGTCATTATACCTTCGTGTCTATAGAGGTGCACGCGTTCCTTGTGGTGTGTGAAAGGAGGGAGGGAGCTGGCTGCTTTTGGCTCCTGAAACTCAGAAATTCATTTTCAGTTTTGTTACTTGCTTCTAACAGCAATACTTCACCTCGTCCTGACCTCCCACGTCTGGTAATGCTGCACTCAGAGCTGTACTTGTTGCCTCTTGTGCCAATCTTTGAAGTTTCAAAATGAAATACTTCACTGTGGCGTAGCCAAAATTATTTAAAAAGTCATATTCGAAATCCTCTTGATTTGAAAATATCAGTGTATGAGTGATGAATGAAAGATTCTGGAAGCCTAAATAGGCTATTAAAAGGGCCTATGCTACAGAATTTCAAACTCCTCAAATAGCAACTTGTCTTTTCTCAAACCCGGGTTTTTCCTCACCCTTCTCTAGTTCCACTCGCTCTCTTCGCTGTCAACTCCAGGAGAAGAGGATTGATTTCATGTTTTCATAGTTAAGTTATTCAGTGAGATCTTAAGACCTACGGCTGGCGCGTAATCTTGCTCTCTGGCGTGTCACAGCTGGCTCAGCAGGCGTCACACGAGCAGAGCCATAAGTAGGTCACAGAGCCCCATGTGCTCCCTCCCTCCGGCAGCACCACCCACAGAGCCCCACGTGCTGCTGGAGGGCCGCTGGACCTGCCCTATGCCCAGGTCTCGGCTTGCAGTTTCTGTTGCAGATTGTCCCAGTAACATTATTTGTAAAGGCTTTAATCAGCTTTAAACTCGTAAGCCAGATGAACTCCGATAATATTGCACTAGCATTTCACTCCAGCATCACTGTGTGCCTCTCCTACTCATCATCTCCACGCAGGAGAAGCCAAGGAAGGATGAGTAAGAACGTTAACAAAGCAGAAACATATTTTGAATCTTCCCATCTTGAAAGATCTGGAGTGATAAATAAATCTGCATTTACAAACTTCTAATGAACAGCTGAGATTCAGAAGTGATACAAAGGAAGCAGCAAGGAATGCATCCTTTTGAAGCATGCCTACTTTCTGCTTGATGCAGAAGTAGTCTCCGTGTGGTCCCGTGGCATCTCAGTACTGATGCACAGACTCAGCTCCCTTCGTATCTTGCTGAAACAGCATCTTGCTTACTTTTTATGAAGCTGTTTTTTTTTTTTTTTCAATTCTTCTTCCTAATTTTTGTCCTGCTGTTTCTCTGAAGTATAAAATTTGGCTGCAAATAAGGACTTCCTGGAATCAAATTTAAAGAACTAAGAGTATGTATTTAATTAAATGGAGTGTGGCTGCCCTGTCAGCACTGCGTCCTTCCTTGCTCCTCTGTGCTTCTTCTCTTCCCCCTTCCTGGTGCTGAGCCCATGGCTGACAGTCCATTCCAACACTTCTCCAAGATTTGTATCACTCCAGAAGCAGTCTTTCAGTAATCAGTGAGTTGTTCTTTCAACTATTCTTGAGTGCAAAATTTGCATAATGCTGCTACTAAAAATTAGCTTCAAAGTTATCAGTACGCTTCTAAAAACCTCTTCCTGCAGGAGGCATTTTGCCCCATGGTTCCAAATGTTTTTAATAAGCAAGGATTTCAACCAACAAGGAACCAGCTTTTTGCAACGCTGATACCAAGTGGTTTCACATAGTAAGAATCCAAATTAACTTTGCAAAGCCACAAATTCTGGGAGAAGAAAATGGCTGGTGTATCCATATTATGAGATTATCTATATCTGAACAGTTGTGGCTGCTCATTATTCTGACTGCAGAAAATTCCCTTACTGTGGGTGGATGGGTCTTGGTATAATAAAAATGATTTATGAGTTCTGTATATTCCACAGAAGGATAGAGCATGGTTCCTCTGATGGCGCGTCGTATACAATCAAAACATCTGTCGCTGCACTGAACGTTTTCCTACGCATCACTTTTTTTGCTAGGCCCAGTAAATGGGACGGTACGCTTCCTTCCCTGACCTTAGCAGGATCTTCATGAAAAAACACAGTGTCACAGTGCATGTGGAAGGGTGGGACAGTCAGTTGCAATGAAAATGCCTCTAACATCATCGTGTGTGAGATAAGAGCGACGTTCTTCCACATTTCATAGCTGACGTAATAAAGAGCTTCCTCTGAGTTGCGCTTTGAATTCATAGAAGTGTACAACATCCTGAGCTGGAAGGGACCCGTGAGGACCACCAAATCCATCTCGTGGCTCCATGAAATGTTTTCCAGGCACTCCCTGAACTCTGGCAGATTAGTGCTGTGACCACTGCCCTGGGGAGTTTGTTCCAATGTCCTTTAGGCCCTTTCCCATCTCCACAGCCCTCCTTTGGACTCTTCTGCTGTCACCAGAGCCCCCAGCCGGCTTTATGCGGAGCTGCTCTCCAGCCTCTCATCCCCCAGTCTATACATAGAGCCAGAGCTGTCCCATTCCAGGTGCAGAATCTGACACTTGCTTTTGTTAAACTTCATCTGCATGGTGATTGCCCAGCCAGTGGCTGCATTGCCTTTCAGCTGTTTTTCAGTAGTACCCAGAATAATTTTCTCTAATAATTTTCCAGACGTTGATAGGCCTGTAGCTATCAAGGTCTTCTTTCACATTTTCCGGCTTCCAGTTGACCGTGACCTCTCCAGATTCCCAAGACCACTGGCAAACAACTGAGAGGAGTTTCACAGTGACATCAGCCAGCTCTTTCTGTACCTTGGGATAAATCCCATCAGGCCCCGTAGGCTTACTATGCACATCCAGCTGGAGCAGCAAATCCCACACAACTTCAGCATCAGCTGGGATTTGATTGTTTTTGCAGTCAGTCCTCCAACTCAGGGCTCCTGCAGTGCCCAAACCCCAGGGATTCTGATGGAGCACAACAGAACTGCGGACAGCAGGAGTCAGGCAGCCCTGAATCCTCTTGCTGTTGTATCTTTAGTGCTGCCCCTTTACATCCTTTTAATATTTATTTTAAATACATTTATCCAAATGTATCACTGCTTATTACCACCCTGAGATCTCTTTGTTTTAAGCTGTCACAGAAGTCCTGCATGTTTTCAAATTGCGTGGCTCTCCCCTAATCTTGTTTTCATAATGAAATTTATTTAAGTCTAATATAAGCATAATGTAGAGTAATGTATCTTCTGCACCACCAAATGAATGTTAAAAGTGTAAATTCATTATTTCTCCTTCAGTAGATCTCCTTTTTATCTCTATTCTGTCGACATTAGAGTAATACTTTTTCTTCTGAATACACTGATGAGGATCCCAAACTAATTTTCACAAGAATGAGAACTCCTTTAGAACACACTCTTATCATACTGTACAGGCCTCTTCAGCTATACCAGCATTCTTCACGTTAATCTCAGAGTTAATTTTTAAGCGGGTCTTGTTCACCATTTGCCTCTGTTTGCAGGGGCAAGGCCAAGCCTGGTGCTGGGCACGCGCTGCTCCTGTTGGCGTGGCAGCCTCATGGTATCGTGGTACGGAGCTCTCCTGGGCAAGGGGCAGCACTGCTCTGGCCAACTAACAGTCCCAGCGCTGTTTAAAATTGCTGCCTGCTTCTCAGCTTGCTACAGGGCCATGAGAATCCAAACCTGGAAGGGAAATCGGTACTGCTGGCAGTTGGATGCATCATGGGCTGTACTCATACACGTTTGTCCCTCATTTCAGTTGCTCACCAGAGCTGGCAAAAGCTTTGACCAAATGTGTACAGGTAGTAATTGGGCTTAATCAGTTTCAAAGGAAACCTTTCCAGTTCTCAGAAAGTTTGTACTGAAAAGAAGCACCAAAACTTCCAAAAACACAGCCCTAAAGTTAACGCAGTTTAAAAATAAGGCAGCAAAATATCATTCTTGTTGGACCTGGCTCGTTTTTCATTGCTCTGTGGAAAAAAAAAAAAGATGAATTCTAATAAAGCAGCTATCCTGAAAGCTATTACCACAAGATTGATTAACATACATTTCTTTCTTTGAAAAATAGTTTCTGGAGAGAAAAAAAAATAAATTATCCATCAGTCCTAATCCATGCAAAAGTTATTAAACACTTATTTTTCAATTGGCATGGCAAAAATCAATACGTGTTTTGCAAAGATGTGTGCAATTTGCCTTAGGAATTTGTACCTGTGTAATCTTCAAATGGTATGAGCTGTTTGGTAATTATTTGTTTCTAAGCTTTTATAGATTCCTCTTTCATGATTTTACATTGCTGTAACTTTTGCCGACTTATTGAAGTGATTCCTGATTTACAGCAACAGATGGTAAAAGGAAAATTAAGGTGCCACTCAATTCATCAGCTGGGTTTGGCTTTAAAGAAATAGAAATGATGCACACACAATAATGGCTGCAGGTTAGTTTAGTATCCAGCCTCACAGGCTGCAAGCCCTGGCACGTCAGGCTTTGCCATAACGCTTTGAATCCTTCTTACAAATCGTATGCTGAAGTTCCTAGGCCCATACACAGCCTTTTGGTGCTGCTGCTCATTAGTGCACTGCAGTAGGTAAGGACCACAGTTTGCATGCAGATCAGAGCTACCTGACTCCATCCTCATAGTGAAGCCTTCAGAGCATGGGCGCTCGGTTGGGTAACGAGCAGCAAGAGGTACCTTTCTCTGAAAACCAGTAGAAAAATTGCTAATTCAAACTAAACAGATTAACAATTTTGGGACACAAAAGTTGTGTGGAAAGAGAGGGTAGACTGACTAAAATACAAAACCTGTCCTTAAATCTATTTTTCCCTATATAAATACCCTAAGAGCTGTTCTGTGAGTTTTCTTTCCTTGTACTTGTGTCCTAGTTTCTCTTAGGAAGTTCGGAAGCGTCACAAGGCCACCTGCTATGTCACATTCGTAACCAGTTTGGTATCGTGAGTCAATGAATCATGTAATATAATGTAATAATGAGCAGGTCGGGCTCCAGTGTTTATTAGCTGATGCTCTCTTAAATAAGTTCATGCTGAAACAGAATCCTTCAGCCAAATTCTTCCACTTACCCTGCTGTTCAGGGGCAAACCGTGCGTACTAGAGGAAAAAGCGGAGCTGGGAGGCCCCGAAACATGCCTGAAACCTGCTCGGCCATACAAAGGGATATTAAAAGGACATAGATATCTGAGCACATTTTGCTAAAGAAGGCAGACTTAATTTTAGCTGGCTGGCAGATGGGGTTTCTCATTAGCCTGTCTTTTCATCTTATTTCACGCAATTAAGCAGACTCGGGAGGGCCCTGTGGAGCTGGCCGCCTTCCAGCGCCTCGCGGAGCCGGGCCGCACAGCCTGCCCGCCATGCTCACTGCCCACAGCCGCATGCACTGCTGTGCCCCACCAGCACCCATGGCTGCTGTGTCCCAGCTGCTGCATGGAGAGGGCTGTTTACTGCCCACCAGATCAGTGTGCTCGGCCCTCATGGCATGCGGGCTCTTGCCACATGGAACTCTGCCACCATGGCTTGCTGGCTGGGCCAGCCCCCAGCTGCTGGGACTGTGTCCATGTTCAGCTGGGCTGTTGGTGTAAATGAAGCCCACTCCTCGGGATCTGTAGGACAGACCCCCCACTTTGCCATCCATTTACTCAGTTTTGCTTTGTTCCCATAGAAACGTGGGGGTTTGGAGAAGAAGCGCGAAGCTGAAAACAAAGGAAATAAAACAAAGCAAAACCCATCAAACCTTCATGTATCTGTTCAGTGGGGGAAGGAAATAAAATCCTTGACTCCTTCCTGCATCCTGTAAAGCAGAGTAATTTAGTTGGCAAAAAAGAAATTCTCTCGTAGATGTGATCCTTTTGAATTGTTTGCTTTTTTTACTGAGGCAATTTCAGCAAAATGCTTAGCAACACACATAGAAGGGAGGTGCTACATCTTTGTATTAATTCTAAAAACCTCAATTTCTTATTAAGTCACAAGAGATAGCTCTTGCTTTGTTTCCAGCAAAAGGTAATTTGGGCTTTATTTTATTTAGAATGTTGCCCACCGTGCTGGAGAGCTGAGATTTCTTAATTGCTTTGTTGCAAAAACAATTTATGCGGGTTTTTTTAATGAGTTTAATTTTCTTTAAAGTTTTTCATGAGTAAATGTGGCAGCGTTTTTAAATCAAATAAATTATCCACATAGCTGCCTCAATGCTCCCATCATTACACTAAACACTTGAAGATGCTACCTCCACAAGACTTATTATAGAGAAAATATGTGTACAAAGAGGGAGTTTGAGTTGGCGTTCAAAAAAAAAAAAAATAAAAATCAGCAACTAAAATACAATAAGCAAGAGAGAGAAAGGGAGAGAGGTTATTACCTGTACCCTGGAAGCTGTCCTCCTACTACAGAGCTGGGAGCTGAATCCGATGTGGTGAGTTGCCATAGGGAAAAGTGGTCTTAAGAAGAAGGCAAAATGTCTGATCACAGAGCTTGTCCTCAGAACATGTGTAAAGCAACTCATACAGCTGAAGTAAGATAGGGATGGAGCACAGTAAAAATTGGTCTTGATGGCCTGTATCTGTGTTTTCCTCCATTGCCATGAACAAGAATCGTGGCAACCAGGGTGGGTCATGCCCAGCTGTGCCAGTACAACAAATAAACTGGCAGTGTAGGGCCTGGGTGACAAGAAGAGGACAATAGTCACAGACAAGAAGGCAAACTGCTGCCTATGAGCTGAGAAAAATACCGAGCACTGTGCCTGGTTTGGATTTGACCCCATGTATGAATGTCAGCCTTTCCAGTAATGAAATAAATGTTTGTGATGAGTATATATAATGGTGGGGACTCACCTGCAGTTTTCACTCCTGCCAGAACTCCACGTCAGTAAACATGCAGTCCATGAGTGCAGTGTCAGCAGTGACAGGAGGGTTGGCTGCCTGCAAGGAGCATCTCCTCGGATGCGCAGGAACAGAGGATGTCAGTGGTAGGGAGGGACCAGGCTGATGAATGATTCCCAGCCCAGGGTCTGCTGGCTTGACTGACTGCATCAGAACCTTAGCAGAAGAGAGAGATGAGAAATTGTCACTATTGAAATTAAACTACATGGAGGAGAAGCTTGTGAAAGAAGAGGAAGAGAGTCTCTCTGCTCTTTCATCAGGTATTTTGATGAAAACAGAGAAGGGAATCATCACAAAAAGACAAAAAATACACCACAAAGCGGCTGAGAAAAGTATAAAAGAAATTACTGCAAAATATGAGAAGGAGACAGGTACTGGCCCACTTAGGCAAGGGTACCAGGGAACATGTAAAGATTTTTCTTTTCTGGTGCCTGATAGTATGTTTTAAAGGACCTTCCACTGGGGTTCAAAGAGATAATATTTGTATGGTGCAAAACAGAAAGGGATATGTAAAGATCGAAGTGTAATTCCAGTGTTTTAGGAAATTGAGATAGGAAATTAGAGGAGGAACACAACACTGAGCACTGATGATAAAAGTTGGCACTGAAAGAAATCCATAAAGCTAACATTAGTAATGTAGAGCTGGCAGCACTCTGTTCTCAGCCACACATGGGAGTAACCCTGTGTGTGCCCTACTGCCTCTGATCCTGGCACTTGTTGTGAGCAAGCTGCCCTGTGTCTGAGTAGGTCACAGTTCCATCAAATGTTGGAGAGATTTCAGGAACACCAAGAGATCCGAACCAAAATCTCTAAAAGCGCCTTGATTTCCTTACCTGGAAGTTGACCATAAGCTCACTATCATCTCAAAGCTGCAAGAACTAGCCTTGAAACACATGCATCATGCTTGGTTGTGAGCTGCAGGCACTAGTGCTTAATTTACATGATATATATATGTTACAGCAGATAAAGAATTCATGAAGTAAGTGTTTAATCCCCTTGTTGCCAAGCAGATGGGAACATTTCTACCATAGCAGGCTAATGATTAATTTATACACAAGTGCTGGGACAGCAGACAAAAAGTTCCATTTATTGTCTAGACTGGAGACTTTCCCACCTTTCTTGTCCTAAAAAGCACTGCCCTTTCTAAAACTCAAGCAAAGCCTGCCCACAATTCTTCAAGAGGTGCATTAACCTACCTGCTCAGTTGCACACAAAAGGAAGGGCTGGAGGGAAGGCTCAGATGTAAACATATCTTATAATTTAATGTACATTGTTTTTAATGACCCCATCACAATCCCCAAACTGTAAAATCCTACAAACTGCATCTACGACAAGCAGAGAGGTTTATTGCAGTAGAAATCATGTTCTATTTGTCCTCTTGCTCATCTCCAAACCCAAGGATTGTGTATTTTGACAGTAGTGAATTCTCATTGCTCCATCCTTGTGGTGCTTGGCTGGCAAGCTCACTTCCCTCAGGTTAAAATACTGTTTGGGTGAAAACTGGGTTGGAAGCCGGAAAATTTCATGTCAGAAAGGAACAGAGAAAAGGGAATTAAAACTGTGCACGGTAGGGAAAGAGAGGCAGTTTCCAGCCAGGCACACCTCCCAAAGCAGCCCTCCAGGAGCGAAGCAGGAGGACGCCCTCCAGCTGTGTCGGTCACTGCAGCCACTTGTTATTCATTCATCATACAGACACTGCAGTTCATGAAGAAAATGTGACATTTGGGCTTGTAATCCAAACCAGGCTAACATGACACTATCTATCAGCCTGTAAGTGAGGAAGCATGGTGGGGAGGAAGGCAATCACACAGGAGTTAAGTCACGGAGCTTTTCATCTCTCTTTCAGTGCAGCCAAACATTTCCATGGTAAAAAGGCAGAAATGAGGTGTTCCTCTGGAGCTGATGCCTTCTCAGGCGTTTCCGAGCAGCATCGACCCACACTTTCCTGAGAACAAGGGTCTCTGACTGCTGACACTTCACGTCTTCCTGGTGCCACCTCCACGAAATGACAACTTTAAGCATGCTGTGACAGTGACAGCTAATTAGTGTTTTATGATACTGTAACGGTGTCATTCCTGAAAGTATCACTGTCCAAGATGATGAATTAACATGGCGTCTCTTGCATGGCAATACTCACAACAGCAGCACTTGGTAGTCAGGCTGGTCACCCCCTGTAAGACGCTGGTGCTCGGCATGGGTAGGAGTACCTTGCTATCTCAGAGCAGCCGGGCTCATTTCTTCAATCACAATGAATACAGTTCAAAAGCCATGGAGATCATCAGGCTGCTCAGGACTGTTCTGAGCATTGCCAGCTATTCTGCTGGTCAGATTGTTACCTTGAAAATGTTTTTTTCTGCATAATAATGGTACAGCTTGAGAAATGCTGATTCAGATGAGATATTATAACTTATTTATATGCTCACAATGCATGCCTGGAAATTAAGAGGTACTCCTGAAAGCAAGGTCTCTGGTGACCATCAAGTGCACGATGCAGCCGGTGCATCTCCCTTACATTTTGCTGACTCTCAGCAGGAGCAGCTAGTGTGAATTTGATTTATTTCTCACATGCATTCAGGTGGCTTTCCAGATTTCCTTTCAGTCCCAATAACTCTGCATGGTGTGTGACCTGAAAGCACACTGAGCGATCAGCAGGGGCTGTGCCTAGCAGGGAGGTCTCGCTTTGCCCATGCATCACTCAGGGGAGTTACGGCTGACATGTCGGTGTGGATGTAGGTGATGCACCTGGGAGAGCCCAGCCTCTGCCCCTCCGGGGGTCTGGCACAGCAGGGCAGCGGGGCAGCCGAGGCCTGCTCTGGGGGCCTCTCCATGGCAGCTGAGGAGCACCACCGCTCTTCTACAGCCCTGACCATGGCTGGGCAAGAGGCACTGGGAGACAATCTCCAAACGCAGACCAAGGGCATGGCTTCCCTCCCAGCTAAGGTGAAGGCTTTGGGGCCCGGGCGTGGTGTGAGCCACACGACCTCCATGTGTGCCTCCCTGCAGGCACAGCCCCGCTGCCATGGCCTAGACGAGCTCATCACGGCTCCTAATTGAACAGCGTCCGGCTTCTTCTTTCTTCTTGTTTCAAATGGCTTCTGCCTCTGTCAGGAAAGAAAGAGTCTGTCGCCCTTTTTTCTTTTCAGAAAATGTGAGCGTTTTTTCTTCTCTTTTTTTTTGTGCAAGATTTCAGCTCTTTGACTTCGAAGAAGAAATCATTGTGGAGAAAGTATTTCTTGAAATGATGACGGAAGCAAAATTATATTCCTTTGTAGAAAACAGGGACATTTGAAGGCAGGCTTAGCATCTTTGTTCTTTGTTCCAGAAAGTGTGAATGCTCGGGCTCCTAGACCATTAATCCTTCCCCATTTTGCTTTTTGAAGATGAGTATTGCAGAGAATGAAGCATTGTGCTCAAAAGTTCTTTTCAGAAAATATCTTTTCCCTCCGCAGCCTGTTGCAGTCATCTTATAATTCGCAGGAAGACTCGGCAATTCACAGCTTCTCCTCATCAATATTTATTTTCCAGGGACACCCCGGTGCGGCAGGGCTCTGCCCTGTGCCTGGGTTCAGCTTTGCAATGGGCTTGGGCACACGGCGGGGACGTCCCCATGGGCCCCGTGGGTGACCAGGGCTCCAGGACCACCTTCTCCCACTGTCCCTCCTCCCTGCTGGGGAAGCTCATGCCTCGCAGCTTGAGCTCATTCTTCCTTTACTCTCTCAATATTAGTTTTACATCTGTTTTGCTCTATATTGCCGGCTCCAAGACTATTTCAAACAGGTTTTCAAAATCTGCTATCATGAGGCTCCAAAACTAAATTTACTGCCTCCCGTAGCACCTTAGCATGAATATTAGGCAAAACTAAATAGTGTTTTCCATATATTTCCGTTATAAAGTGCTGCTCTTTTTGGGTAACTTTCAAAATTCTTCAAACATATCCATTTTTCTTGCTGGAGATGGATCCTAAAGAGGACATCAATATCTCACTGATTTTTGAGTCAGCTTTGAGTGTAGTTTATCCCATTCCTCATTTCTACCGGATCTGCCTTATTTCCACATTTACTCAGTGCTGGTATATTACTCCATGTTTTTGAAAGTACTACAACACATCTCCAGAATATTTTCCTTTAAAAGGCATTCTGCCATTTTTCAGTCAGTTTAAAAATACATTGGCTTTTCTATGGAGAAAGAAGGTGGTTCACCCAGTCTTCTTTTTTTGTGGTCCTCACTCCAAATACCCAGCACTTGTGCACATCACTGCAGTGCAGAAACCCATTTGCAGCTGGAATGTGGGTGCTGCTGGGACGGGACAGGGACAGGGACACCTTCTGTCTGCATGCACGGCCTTTCCTGAGGTGAACTCTTCACTGCATGGATGCTGTGTTATCATACTCCTCATAATGAATTTTATATGGTTTAATTAGTGAGACTGAATTCAGCCTGTCAGCAGGGAGGAGCCGCACGGTGGGGGCACGGCTCACACCCAGGTAGTACCCCACAGTGCAGGACCAGCCCTGAGAGCAGCGGGGTGTCTCCTGGTGTGAACGCATGGGCCCGCAGTGTGACCTGGAACAGCCTTGAGCTGTTACTGGAGTGAATTTATCTTTCTATTTATCTTTCCATTTCTATTTATGTCTCGTGCTCTCCCTTTCCTGTATTATTATGTATCTCTCTCTTCTCTGCTTCCATAGATATTTTTGGATAAAAGCCATCCTTCATTCAAACCTTTTAGGGCTTCCATGTTTACAGTTTCCTCACCGTGTTAAAATTACAACGAACCTGCAGTATTTACACGAAGATTTTCCCTACAGTTACCAGAATATTTTGCACTACTGTTGTACTGCAGCTTCTGCAGTCTTGTCACACACCTTCCTTCTCTGCATTTTTTTTTCTTCATGGAAAGATTTAAGACACATTTTCCATTCAGAGGCACTGTAGTGTTGCGTTTCATTACAGAACATTGCATATTTTCACAGTTGCCTTTTTCTGCTGCCTGTGCTCCTCTGATGTCAAACACTTTCTCCAATCAGGACAAATTTCTAAAAATTTCTATGTGGCATTTATGCAAAACGTGTGGAAGAGGACGAGACCTTCTTGGGCTGATGGCTGGGCAAAGTTCACGGTCCACGCAAGCCTGTAAACCAAGAGGGTTTTTCTTCATGCTCCACTGAACAAGGGGAAACGTTAGGGTTGTCTCAAGCTCTATGAACACAGCACAGTGCACACCTGATGAAGGGCTTTCCTTGCAAAGGATGAACTCCCTACACGAGCCAGCTGCTCTATGGGTGCTGGCCAACTCCTGCCCTGCTGCTATTGCCATCAGCAAGGTGAGAACCCCACAATAAGCAACCGGCACGGACAGCATGAGAGAACCAGCAGGTTTCCTGCCTGGCCAGCACTTGTACATGTTTTATGACATTGCTCAGGGTGCGTTAACACCAGACTGTGACACATGTGGAAGTGTGAACCTGAGGGTCATTCAGTGCTGTGAAGTTTCCCACTTTATCAGTTACAGAAACATCCCTGCTAACTTTGCACTGTGAAAATTCAACATTCAGAACACTCGTGATTTTTCAGCTCTTGAATGATGTGGAGCAGCCCAAACGAAGGTGTGCTGGGTTGGCCCCACACACTCCTGCTACGTGGTCCTGTGTTGTGCCCCACAGTGCCTCGACCCACAGACCTGCAGAGCCGCTGGGTCTGACTGGCCATCATGGGCCTCCTTGTGGCCAGGCCCTCCCTTCCACTGGCAGTACCATCTCTGGGCTGCAGGCTCTCAAAAAGCCATCGGTAATAGTTCAGACAAATATAGTAATGATTAGGAGAAAAAAAAAGCACAAAAGCACATGAGTTCCTTCTGCGGAACTGTTTCTTGGAACATCTTTGATGAAACAGTTTTCATCAGGTATAGTATTTTATCAAAGCCAAGGAGTTCCAGCGATACACGAGATAGCTAACAAAATTTTGGGGAAGCATTACAAATCTTTTCTCCTTTCAAAGTCATGTAATTGGCATATGTGAGCAATTTAAAGTAGAAGAGGATGCTAACAGAAGTACTGAAAACATCCCTGGAATATTTATGTCACTTAGTTTTAGAAGACTCGCAGCAGCATCAGACAGGAGCCCGTCAGTCTCCTTCAGAGTGGATTGCAGTGCTCCTAAGCTGGGTGCCCATCACAGCGCCGTTCTTCATTCTGAAGTGAAATCACAGCACAGTCCAACACTCTGAAGTTCTAACAGAACACAGCTTGTATTTTTAGCAGATTTTGCAGATGAATACCCTTTGAAAGTAACTTCCAACTCCCGACGTTTTGGATGTTTCGGCCTCCCAAGTTGACGGCGCGTTGATTTTAGGTTTTGCACTCATACTGACTTCAGCACTGACATCTGGAGGTTACCCCAGATCCCTCGCTGTGTGCCAATGAGCAGCCTCATGGTCTCAGTGGTGGTGGTAAGGGTCCTCCATGCTCCTGCCTTAGGGAGAGAAGGAAAACATTTGATTCCAAACCTAAGCCTTTCTGATGGTGCCGCTGGTGCTGAGTGCAGCCCGTGCCCCAGCACCGCCCCTGTTCAGGCAGCAGCACTGCCCCAGCACAACCAGCTTATGGAGCAGGGCCTCGCTCTCAGCACCCAGAGCGGCCAGCAGCTTCCACAGCTTCGTGGTGTAGCAACAGGAAAATAAAATCTGGATGCCCTTCACCACCCAACTTACTGATAAGCAAAAATGAAGCCTGAAGCCTTCTGGAGTGTTAGCCATGCTGTACTCATAAACAGATGTCTTATTTATTTTATCATGTGTTACATGAATAAATAATAGAAGAGCCTCAGTAGTAAAGCATAGATGAGATGGAGTGAAGATTGCTGAAATTTCTGTATTTAAAAAATACAAAAAATAAATAAAAATAGAGACACGCAGCAAGGCTTTAGCCAATAATTTTCCTAAAAGAAAGATAAAACCATGCAGCAGCTAATTAATCAGAGCAGTCAGTTGTGTCAGAGAAGTTAGGGTGGGAGGTTTGCTCCAGAGCTCTGCCCAAACCCCCTGAGTTTTCACCCCGGGTAGCTGAGTGCATCATCACCCACTGAGCCGCTGTGCGGCACAGAGAGGCACCTGGAGCACAGGCTGCAGGGATGGGCCTGCAGGCACCCAGCCGAATGGAAATAATACTGTTGTGTTCATCAGAAATATAAATCATATCAAGTGTATGCAAATTCCATAAATCATACACATATGCACCTGGCTGCCGGTGAGTAAATCCCAGCTAATTGCCTAGATATTCCCAAAACAGATGTCTCAGATCCAGTATGCGCCTCTCATACGCACTGTTTGCTTCTGTGGCAGTAAAAACCATACATAAAATATTAACCAAACCAAAATGTAAAGGGAAGGGCACAGAGAACCATGCCCGCTGCAGGAATGGCTGTAAAGGGCACTTGAATAAATTTTCCAGTTACCCAGCATGTAATGGGGAAGGCCTGCTTCCTGCCTGGCTGTGGTTCCAGGGTTGGCTGACTTCTCCAAAACTTCTCTAAAACAAAACAAAACACCCCCATGATCAAATCTGTGCCTTCCTGCCAAATTCTCTTTGCTTCTCTTCCTTAAAGATCCTTTAAATTGCAGCCACTCAGGAAGCAAAGAGAAAGGCACCACACTGACATCTAAAGACATTGATATACATACTGCCAAAGGCATAAAATCCCTGTTGGTGAGCTCAGCAGTGTGGCACCAAGCCTGGCATGGGGCAGCAGGGGCCAAACCTGCCGGCAAGCTCTGCCACACTGGTGCTGCTGGTGACCAGGATCTGGTGGTTACGCGCTACATCCCTCTTTGCAAGAGGGCAGAGACCTATACAATGGCACTTTGGGATGCAATGTCTCACCTTGCTCATAGCTAAACACCTTTTTGTTTGAATCGAACATGACTTGCTAGGGTGCTTGGCTTTACTCACGTGGCTTTGCATGCTGCTGTCAGGGTGCCCTGGCCCTCCTCACAGGGTGCCCGGTGGGGTCTGGGCTGTGCCCGGCTGCTGGGTCAGCTCACAGCGTGGTGGGGAAAGCCTGAGACCAGTGCAGGTTGGGGACCACCCATCACTGACTGAACCTGGCAGGTGAGCTCCAGCAGGAGGCAAAAAATGACCCAGATTTGCAAGATTGTAAGAAAAAGTGATTACAAATAACCCCCTGATACTTCAAGTATAGCATCTTACAGGAACTGCTGAGGCAGCTGGATTCTGCATGAAGATTACTTTATGATAATGCCACGAGGTCGGGGAGCTTAGCACAATCCACAGCTCTGCCTGCCTGCTGATAATTTCGAGAGCGAAGCTCACAATCTCCTCGTTTGGCCCGGGGTGAAGGCTGAGCTCCAGAGAGGTGTCAGAGTACGGCAGCAGTGCAGGAATGCACCATGCAAAGGGCACGGGAAGCTGGCCTCTCTGCTTCCCTCCTTCTCCATTCCAGAGCAAAGGAACCAACTGCAGAGTGGGTACACACAGAGCCATTCCCTGCTTCTGAAAATTAACACTGCAACCCAACTTATTTTTTTTCAATCTGGATTTTAGTTTTTTCATCTTATCTTTCTGTACTCTATAATTTCTGTTATACTCAGCAACTACTTTGCATCTGTTTTGTTGTACTCCTACAAGTAGGGCGTGGAATGCAAGCACAACACAAAGCCACGTGTCCCAGGGAGGGACAGCCGAATCCCCAGCAGGAGCTGTGGCTGCAGCAGGACCCGGCTCACACCCAGGGCTGTGCTGTGCCTCTGCACCAGCCTGGCAGCGTCCTGCGGGGCTGCCTTGTAGCAGCACTGAGCAGCAAGCACAGCAGCTGGTGCCAGGCACAACTGACAGCTATGGCCTAATTAGTCCAGGTATCAAATCTGCATAATAAAGCGGCGCTGCAGCTCTTCCACGAGGCAGAGCACCCACCACCTTTTACTCCCTCTGACACTCGATAGGAAACCAGACCCAAATGTCTCTCTGAGTCAGCATTTATTTAACATCTACCAAAGCGGAGTACACATACAGGCGTATTTCTATCACATTTTTCAGCTCAGCACTTGTTTTCCTTCCAGCATTTCAGCGCTTCTAAGTTTGAAGAGCCAATGTCAAAACCCTCTTGGCTGGTGAGTAGCTGTGCTGGAGTTTGTGCCTGTGTACAGAAACACAAACAATAGTTTACAGTCAGATCTGCCACTGCCCTCCAGTTTGGGGGCTGTGCAACAGTGTGTCACAAACTTGTGGTTTTAAAGTTTTATGGCTTAGCTTACACAGCTTGCCTGGATGCAACCTGGCAGCCTGTTATCAGCCTGGAGCTGCTATTACGCACCCTCTCCATCCTTAAAACAAACACAGACTCCGTGCGTGGTACCATAAAGAACGTAATGTGATGATTTCTTGTTATGCAAAGTTGAGCTGCTGTGTACTGCAGCACAGCGACACCACAGATTGCAGCAGCAGCAAGGAGCTGGAGTGATTTTCTGTGCCTACACTTACAGTTCCCATTCCTCATTGACAAATAGACGTTGGCAAATGAAATTGCATGTCAGTCTGTGGTGAAATGTGGGCCATTATTCATGGAATTCTCTGTATTACTGTAGCAGAGGCAGCAGAGTGTAGTTTTCCTATTTGAAAAACAACCAAAAAGGAAAGAAAAGAATGAATAGCAGGATTTGGGCTGAGGAATGTGAATTCTGTGCCACTGAAAGAGGAAATGTCAATTTTAGTACAAAATTAATAGGAGTGACCATTTTCCTGCATCTTGGACCTCAGTGCTGGTATTAGACATGCAATCTCTTATCATCATACTGCTCATAAAATCATTTTAATAATTTTTTGATCTTCTCCTTTACTACACACCTCCTAAAAGAGATACACCAAGAAGTTCCAAAAGAGTGAGGCACTCATCCACCAAAAACCACATGAGGATACGGCCAGGGCACACCTGGCTATGGGTATTTTAAAGCCAACTGACGTAAGTGAACTGATCAGACTGTTCAGTCCCAGAGCGAGTCCAGTGAAGAGCCACAAAGATGGGTGTGGGCCTGGGGCGGCTCTCCCACGAGGACAGGCTGAGAGCCCTGGGGCTGTTCAGCCTGGAGAGGGGAAGGCTGACAGAGATCTGGGCACTGTCTACAAATATCTTAAGGGAAAGTACCAAGAGGATGGAGCCAGGCTCTTTTCTGTGGTGCCTGGAAACACAATAAAGGGATCGGGCACAAACTGGAACCCAGGGAGTTCCATATGCACATGAGAAAAGAACTCTTCACTGTAAGGGTGGCAGAGCTCTGGCACGGCTCTGAGAGGCAGAGGGGTCTCCTCTGGAGATACTCAAACCCACCTGTGTGTGACTGTGAGCAATGTGCTCCAGGTGACCCTGCTTGAAGCTGGCTTTGGATGGGATGATCCCAGGTGGTCCCTCCCAACCTCAGCCATTCTGTGATTCTGTGATTCACATTTCTCAAGCCCTTGAAAGAATGTCTTCGCAAACGTTAATCGGGTCAGATGTGATTCTTACCATTAATGGGTTTAGCTTGGCAGTTCCAGAGGACTAATAAGCTCGCTAACAATATTCTCACATCATGGTTTTGCTCAGGATATGCTTAAATGATCTGGTTGTAAAAACCATGGTAGTTAACATGGCTTCATGGTTATTGCTACTTTTCCTTAATGCGTTGTCAAAGACCCTGAAACTTTGTGCTGTCAAGGCCACTGCAAACGAAATGCTATTTTGGGCTTTCTTTGCAAACTCCCAGCTATGACCATGCCATACACAGCCTATATCAGCTCTGGGAATATATTCAGACAGCACACAGCATGTGGGCAAACAGTGATGGTGTGAGGGGGGTCCCAGGGTGCCTGTGCCTCAGAGGGGCATCAGCCACCAGGCCATGCCTGTGGTGACTGCTCTTTGTCTTGCTAGGACTCGGTGGCATTTTACCCTTTCTCTGTCCTTAGAGATAAGCGGTCAGAATACTGCCCTTATCATTGCTTTGGGAAACAGGTTTTCAGAGAGGGAGGGCAGGGAACGACATGCAAGTGTATTTTAAAATGGACTGGGGTCTTCCTCCACGGAAGGAAGAAATTCTCTGCTCATTTTAAGTGTCACCACCTGACTGACAGTCAAACAGATCTGCAGTTCTCCTCTATGTGTTAATGTGTCATTACATTCACAAGGCGTAGGGGCATAGTACAGTATTGACAGGAACTGAAATATCCAAATACTAAAATATTTGTCCACTTCTTGATCGTTCCTTCATCTTAAACGTGCTGAGTAGATGTGTGTTCTTTCATGATATTCATGCTGCTGAAAAAGACAAGATAGCAAAAAGGTTATATTTATCTAGCTGGCATAACAAGTGACCAGCCACGCAGTAGGATTCTTCCTGTAATGCAGTCTCCAGGTCTCAGGGAGCTTTCAGCATCTTCATGTAGACTGCACAAGAATAGACAGTAGTCTTCTCTTATATTCTCTTTTGTAATTCTGCTATTATTTAATATGCTGATCTCTGAGAAACATGATCGGCCTGGAAATCCCAACCTCAACTCACAGTGCTGCCCCGTTTTTGAGCTGTGGTTTGAAAATCACCTGTAATTACCCTTGCATTGGCTTCCAAGGGCAGACAGCCTGCAGCTGTCCTGACTGCAGTGCTCAGCATCACCGTGAGAAGCCACCGGGCTGCAGGCAGAGCACTGCACTCAGGCCTCTGTTGGCTGCAGCGCTGCATCATCATCCTGCTCCACATCTCTGGACGGTGTTAATGTGCTGGGCAAATTATTCACCTGGTCCATTGGAGTCACTGAGTGTCTTTCCATTAGTTTTAATGGGCTCTGGGTCAGACCCTTACAAAGAAGTTGCCAGAGAATGACTAATCCTTAAAGCACCTCTGGTGACACGTTAGATATTCACAGACAAAAGCCAGAATTCCCAGCTGTTTATGACAAATAACCGTCATCTCTCGCAGCATTACACTTGCAGAGATGCTCACAAAGTACACAAAGCCAGCAACAGGATTCCATGCAGTCCTGTGGAACACTTTGCCTTGGCAGCACTGCAGCAATTGCTGGAAGAGTTCACCCACACGCAACGTTTGTGGGAATGCGTTCGCACGGTGATAGGACCTCGGGATGCACACAGTCACAAACCCAAGAATGATCCCTGGTAAAATGAACCAGTAGGCAGCACTGAGCAGGCAGACACAGCTCTGCTGTCGTCTCACTTGGTGCCTGTGGCTCTGGATGAGAAAACCGGAGCTGAGGATGGATGAAGCGTCTCAACCACAACACTCCCTATGGAGATGAGGCTAAGCCTAAGAGGCTTCCTGCAAGCACGGCGTGAGCACCATGACCTGGTCTGCCCAGCTCCCAGAGACCAGAACCCAGCATGCAGCACCCAGTAGCACCTGCTGTCCCCTCAGGGAGGTGGGCGCAGGGGACACAGGCAGTGGCTGGGATGGGGATGCTGTGCCTGGGAGACCCCCAGATGACCCACACTGCAGGACTGCAGGTGGACCCAGGCAGCACCTGGAGGCCTCAGGATAAACCCAGCACCAGAGGGCAGGGCTGGCAGCTGGGCACTGAGCTCCGACAGTGGAGATGCATTTCTCCTTTCATGTCCTCCTCTTTGTCCTTGTACAGAATTGACTTTAATTAAGCTCATGCAGCTTCTGTGTGCTGAAATCTGAATGTCTTTTGGATCAAATGACAGCATCAGGAGAGAAATGACTGCTGTGTACCGTATAAATACTACTCCACAAATGAAAATACCTTCTAACGTTGTTTTTATTTCCTTGTTTTTTCCTCTAGGTCATTTTCTTAAACTTTCTGCCTGTCCGCTCTTCTCATTCTCACCAGCACCAGACAAGTGGTACCCAGGAGAGAGCTGAAGTCAGAGTTTCAGAGGAGGCTGGGCTGCAGACCATATAAATATTGCATCAGCTCAATTCAGTAAGAGGTCCTCCCGGCTGCTGAGCTGAATCACATCACCAGTAATGCAAAAAGTACCACACCACATCAAATCAGGTGCTGTGGTTCTGCAAGCAAACACATCAGCCAACAAACATCAGGGACTGTGCACAGCTGGGCTCCCCCAGCCTGCTCAGCTCAGTGCCTTGGTGCAGCGTGGAGCAGTGCTGGATGGAGCTTGGAGCCTCTGGCTGACCACAGAGCTCAGGAATTACTGCAGACAGCAAAAGCTGTGGTGCTCAATCCACATCTTCCCTATGTCACTATGGAACCAAACAACCCCGCTGGTTTCAACAAGGTCGCACTTATTTTCTCCCCGTGCGGCGTCCATCAGAGCCCTGCTGGTCACTGATCCCTTGTGCCGCACTCACTCTGCGTGTGCATGTATGCTTCTTTATTTATTATTTTATTTATTTATTTATTATTTATTGCCAATTATTTATCTGTTTCTGCTGAAATACTGAAAGCATTTTGTATAAGGTAGGTGCTAGGAAACTTCCAAACTGGAGTTAAAATTGGTCTTAATTATGATAAATTCAAGTAGAAGAGTTGTAATTATTTGCTAGGTTCAGCTATGGGAGTCACTGTGCACACTCATAACTGGATGTCAAAGAAAATGGCTGCTTTCCTGTATATTGGCCTTGCTCCTGCAAAAATGCTCCTCAGAAGCTCTGGGCAGAGGATAGGAATGAGGAGCAGCACTTAATGCCATCATGAGGACTGTCTGCCTGTGGGATTAATACAGTGCAAACCCAGTGAGAAGCTCAGGTTTGTTTCGTGGGTCTCCCACAGCACAGAGGTAAGCCTTAGGAATGCAGGAACTGAGGTGTCAGTGCGGTAGCATCACTCTGAGTCAGCGTAAAGAACTACTTAATTAATTGTTTGAAATATTCTTGGTTGTTCCTGGTGGTTTTTCCTGTCAGGGTATTTCTGCTTGAATATCAGCAGCTATGCTGAAATGTAAAGGAAACGATGTGTTTGGCATCTACATTTGCCTGTTAGAAGAGACGCTACCTTGATGAAATTGCTTCACAAAGTAACACTAATTTTGTTTTCACATCTTGCTTACAGAATAAAGGCTCACTCTAATTTGTGTGTTCTACAAAGGCATGAAGCCTAATGCTGTAATCCTCATTGCGTTTGACACGGACCATTAGGATAAACAGCAGAACTTACATACCGCAAGCGCAATGAACAACCCCAAGTGCATCTTACTCATCTCTGGGTTTTAAAATTCTATTTAGTCTTTGGAATATGAGCAAGAAAAAAAAGGACAGAATAGAGGGGAAATGGAAAGGAATATGTATACTGTGCGACATCTTTAGTATTCCAGGGTGAGAAAGCAGCAAGCAGAGAGTTTACCATGTGCCCTTTCATTCGAAAGGCCACCTGCCAGCTCGTTCCCATTTTCCCTTCACGGAGTTATCAGATGCATGTAAATGGAGGCACTCCTGGGACGGCCACGGCGCTGCACCGCAGTGGGAGCGTCCGCCCCTCTGAGCAGTTCTGGCTGCTGTTGCTGCTCTTTGGTATGTGCTGAGCGGAGCATCTCAGAGCTAAACTTGTAATGTGTGCTGTCACCATGTTCTAAATGAAGCCGCTCATGAATGAAACAAGTCTTTCTGTTCTGATAGCAACTGCAGCTCAAGCGTCTGCGTGGCCTTTGATGCAGCCATCCCCTGGCAGCAGTGGCACCGTGTTGCTCTGCAGGCACGCAGTGAGCATCAGCAAGGAGAAAGGATTCTACTGCTCATGTGGGGCACAGCAGGGCTGCTGCAGTTCTGGCCCAGGCGCTGAGCTGCCTGCACCACCCATGGCTGTGCTGAGGGCAGCTCATAGCCCAGGTTTGGTGGCAAATATGCAGAAAATGCTGTCACCTCCTGTGGCACCACCAAGGGCCAGAAAACTGTCCCTGGTTCCTGGCCATTCTGTTCCAAACAGGAAGAGAATGTGCATTGTCACAGGAGATGGCACACTGTGCCTCAGGGTGTATCTTCTTGGTCTGTTTGGTTTCTGCCTGCAAGATAATTCTGGAAGACTTCAGGGGGCATCAGACATAAGCAGCCATCCACTATGTAATGGCTGCTTCCTATTCTGAGTAAATAGCCATCCTCTTGCTTTGTTGTTTTCTATTGCTCTCCAGTCCCTTAATTTCCTCACTAAATAAATGACTAATTGCATCAGGCAACTGCTGACCCTATCATAAGTGCTATTGAAGTGCTGGCTTTATTAAACACGGATTTGATGTTCCAGACCCACTCAGCAACACGTTGTGGCAGACAGTGTCCCAGGGAACACCAAAGCGATCGCCGGCGGTGCCAACCCAGCCGCTCCCTGTGTACTCACCAGCTGTGAGAGAGGTGGCTCACAGCAAATGCCACGGACAAAGGCAGGGAAAGGACAGCAGTGTCTCAAAGTGCCTTTTCCACCACCCAGAGGTGCTCAGAAAACTGCAGGGAGGCAGCAGCTTCAGAACAGCGCAACCAGAAAGGCCAGCCTGGCTGCCCTGGGAATGCAGCGTGGCTGTGGCGGGGGTGGGGGCCCTCTCTCACCAAAAACCATCTGGTTGGTCTTCTCTGTTCTTCAGCCAGTGAAAAATTCTGTCTTCTCAATGGACACCAAAATTAAGCCAGGCTCAAGCAGTCTGGAGGTGGGTATGGAAACAATAAAGTAGATAAAGCTAGATAGAAATTCTAACAGGATATTTCCGAAATATCCTCACATTGGTGGTGTGCTATTGCAGAGGGGCACAGTTAGCTGACCAGAAAAGCCATCCAAAACAAACACTGAGTAACCAAGAGGTGGCTGCGCAGAGCAGCAGGGATTCGCCATGCGGAATTTCCCCAAACTTCCCTCAGATTTCCCCAAACTTCATTTACATTAAATTCTATGGACAAGAAAAAGAGAAAGCTTTTTGCTTTAACTCTTGATGAAATCGGTGGCAGATGCGTGACTGCTAAGTGAGGTCTTGTATCAGTAATATAGAGAGATTACCAAATAAATTTACAGTTATGAGACACTTAGAGAATTATGAGAAACAAAAGATCAAACACACTCATTATCAGGGGATATGAGCCAAAATGACAGACTGTATCAACATGCCACGCTGGGAAGATAAAGATCACGTTACCTCTGAATTTTTCATACCCTTCAAAGGTCGATATCACTTCACCATAAAAATTTTGGTGCCACAAAGCTTATAAGTTGTAAACGTGTTTTTGTTCTAATCTGGTCATGCACACAAATTATTGGAACCCTTAAATTGCCGGAACATCAAACAAAACATCAGGATGTGATAGTCCTCATCACGACGTGAGATGGAATATTTCTGAAAATCTAATCCATTGGAGATGGTAATAATTACTGTAAAATTGCTTTTGAAACTAATTGCCTCATGCACACACAAATGAAAGAGAATTACACTTCCCATTTCATTTCTTCGTTTGTTCAGCGGTGGAGGTGGTGTTTGTTTCTGTGTGAAGGAGAGGAGCGACACCACCTTCTTAAATATTTGGGTTTCACTTTGGTTTGGATCCGTCTTTGAGATGTGCTAATTAAGAACCTCGTGAAAGGAGCAGATGTGCCTGAAGTGCTCCGTGGCCCTTTCACCCGTACAGTGCAGCCAGTTGCCCTGCTGGGCCGTGCTGATCTCACTGCCTGCAGCCACACCTGAGCGCCCACGTGCACCAGCGAGGGGTGTGCAGCGCTGCTCTTTGCTCTGCCGTGTCCAGATGCTGGAGGAGAGCTCACTGAGCAGAGCTCACTGACTCGGAACGCTTTGCTGTTAGAATGACTGACTGCACTGCACCCAGTCAGCCTCTTGTCAATAAGCAGCATTGACACACGCTGCGTTCTGGAATAACCACAGGCTCTGCACGTCCTGTTAGTGCCTGCGCTGGCTTTGCTGATCGGATGCTCTCGCACGCAGCAGTGCTCTCAGGATAAGCCTCTGCTGTGCTCAGAGTTCTCTGAAGTATCAGCCAGGAAAGACTGATTATTGGATTGCTTTGCTCTTCCTTTGCTATGTGTGGCCAGCCTGGACTTACATATTTTTGCATTTAGCGTCTCTTGTTTCTGCCAAGGATTGTTAAGATTGGTTTTTGTTCGGTTTCAAAGTCATGGTGCAAAGTCAAGCCAATCAATTGCTCAAAAAGCCAATAAAATGCATTGAGAATTATCCACTTCTGTCTCTTAATCCTAGTGCTGCCTGGCTGTGGCAGTAACACTGCAAGTGCATGAACTTCTTGCACCTGTGCCGTGCACCTGCTACCTGGGCAACAATCCCCTGCTGCAGGAGCACGAGCAGGTGGGCAGCACTGGACAGGGGCAGCTACGGGATTGGGATGGGATGGGGTGGGGTG
>JACDJE010000225.1:330406-398321 GCA_016647715.1 Pavo muticus | reverse complement strand
GGTGGGGTGGGATGGGGTGGGATAGGACAAGAAGGGACAGAGCAGAATAGGATGGGATGCGTCAGAATGGGGCGGGTCAGGATGGGATAGGCACATACTGGGAAGCTGCATGGATGGGACTGGGGACCTCCTGGCAAATTTCTTCATTTGGAAATATCATGGTTTCCATTCTTCATGCTTCTTCTGCATGGTTGGCATTTCTGTCACTCTGTAAGATAAAAGAGAACCACAAAATCTCATTGTACTGAGAGATCTGTATATATTCTGCCTTTCATATCATCTTCCTCAAGAGCTAGCCCTTATTTAACAGGCCTCTTTGGTTATCCTATGTCTTTTAAGGCTTTCTGGTTTCACTTTGTGTGCCATACCTTTATCCTAGCTGTTTGTAAGAGAAGAAAACACTTTCAGTGCCTAGGCCTCAGGTGTGATTTAAAAGCAATTCTGAAGCATGCAGTGAGTCATTAATATTAAGAAAATGTTTTTCCTCTCAGAGGCATGGTTTGTGCATGCATATCTCAAATATTTATCCCATGTTTATTTGATGATCTCTTGACTTCATAAATTGCAGATGAGGCAGTTGGTTCTATTGCAGTTTTGTTCTTTAATCATGACAAATTTGGCTTCTTTTCTAACAATATTATCGTTCTCTTGTCATTATTTCAGTGTCTTCTTCCTCTGCTGCTGATAAATGAAACTTAATTGAACTAACATTGTAAACCGTAACAGCAGGCCCATTAGCTTGCCTGAGCTACTTGAACTGTGTTCACTGGTATAAATTAACCAACCAGATAACAATGATATTTAGAACTTAGCTGCTGACTCAGTAGACCGAGGCTGAGGTCTCATCCATATTTTTTTAGCCACCTCCAGCCGCAGGATATGAAGTCGTCAGTACTGTAATTTTATCTGTATAATAAATCAAGCCCTGTCACTGCAAGCAAATAAAGAAATCTTATTATTCACCGTTAATGAGATGTTTTGTTTCCTGTTGTCAAGCACTAAAGTGCCATGAAGGTTCCTGCAGACTGATGAATAGGTATGAAGCAGAAGGGACGTGATGAGTTTGGATTTTGTGCAATTGCTGGGACATAAACCTTCTGCTCCAGCTGCACGTTACCTTCGCCTGGGAGATCAAGTTTTCAAGAAGGTGGAGATGGGGAATCTATTTCCAGCTTTGCCCACAGTATTTGTAGTCTGCAATGTCTCCGCTGAGAAGCTGAAGCTGCTGCGACGCACAGAAACTGAGCATCTGCTAATTTTTTTAGGCTCAGAGTATCTTTTGAAATGTTACCTTGAAGGGAGTCAGCTCCTGCTTGGAAACAAGGCTTCTGATTTCTGCTTTTATTTGTGGGTTGGACAGTGTTGGCACATACGGAGGTACTTCACAGGAAAATCCTACAGAGAGGGCACTGCTTCTTGCAAGTCATGCTGTCTCAATTAGAACAGAATTTGGGTGGGGTGTTTTGCATGTGAAATTTCAAGGGAGGAGAAAAAGGGGTTGAAATACAGAGGTTAAGTGTGTTTGGTCTTCCAGCATAAATTACACAGTTGCTTAATATTATTTACCAGCATAAAAAACGTGCTTATAACATTCAGGCAAATACAGCAAACATCGAAATGCACATATTTGATAGATCTCACTGAGAAAACAAGGTACGTACTGGTATCCAAGACAACAAAGCCACCGAGATCCACGGGTATGGGAGAAAGATACCATTTAGCAATATGTAAATTTTACAACAACTGACGCTGCTAAAGGCAGAGCTTTACATGCCTGCATGTTACGTTTATTACTCATCCCCACCTGCTGTCTCGGTGGCCCAGCTCTGGGGGTCCCATCGGAGCGGAGTGCTCTGCAGAGCACAGGAAGCCCCAGGACCCCCCATGGGAACCAGCCCCAGCTCCATCCCCTGCCCACACCCCGGGGACCTGGCAGGTTCAGGAGGAGGCTGCAGGGTCTGGGCTGGGCGCTGCTTCCCCTCGGATGGCTCCTCATGGAAATCAGCGCTGGTCCATCAGTGCCCACCAAAAAACAAACCAGGTGGTCACCTCTGGGGTAACACAGTCACCGCAGTCCCTCAGCAGTCCTACAGCTCCAGATCCCCCAGGCCTGGAGGTTCACAGGGAGACCTATTGGCAAGGACCAGAGAAAAAGAGCAAGAAACACCAACCTCTGGCCAGGCTTATCGTTCTTGGGTTTCTACCATGGCTACACTGAGCTTTCTTGCTCCTCACGTGCTGATGTTCACAAGCACTAAGGGAGCTCCTGAGGCATAATGGCTGCAAGAAAAACTCTGCAGGAGTTTCTCAGCCCTCCTGTGAAACTGTCCCTATCAGAAAGTGGCTTTAAAAAAAAACACAACAGTGTGAATGTTTTCTTGGCTTGCTGCAGAGGAGGACGGCCAGCTGACACAGCCGAGTGGTGGCCAGCTGTGAAAGTGGAGACGGCATCTGGCAGCTGCAGCCCTGTCCAGTGCCAGAGCAGCATGAAGAGATCTGCTTGTCTGTGTGCAAGGTGCGTGTCTGGGCCCTGCGAGGAAAGATGGGCCTACAAGCCGGGTGGTCTCAGAAGAGTCACATTCGGTATAAATCCAGCCTCATTATGCTGGTGTTCATGTCCTGTTCTGTGAGGCTGACATCCAGTATAACTTCTTAAGGAAAAGCAAATTCAGATTTTTTTCCCTGATTTCAGCAAGGAGAACCCTCACATGTGCTGACAGCGAGGGCGGCAGTGACAGCAGAACCCCAGCACGGTGCCACCAGTGGCAGTGCCATCCCCAGCACCATGCAGCAACAGCCACGCTCTGTGCTCCACAGCGGGCTGTGCTGGAGCAGCCTGGGATAGATGGGATGGGATGGGACAGGATGGGACTGAACAGGATGGGACGAGATGGGATGAGATGAGATGGAGTAGGATGGGATGGGACAGGACAGGATGGGACGAGATGAGATGGGATGGCATGGGATGGCATGGCATAGGATGGGATGGCATAGGATGAGATGGCACGGGATGGGAAACATAGTCCTGCAGTGCCAGCATGCAGAGCGCAGCTGCAGGTTGATGTCAACCTCAGCCAGCTGCCTGGACATGCTCTGCGTCAGCCGGGGGAAGGCTCAACGGGCAGAGTGCATGCCATCTGTTGCTCAACCACAGGACTTTAAATGCTGCAGAATTTATTTATTTTTAGGGTAAACAGTTCACCTTATTGACACAGTTTCATAGCTCTTCATTCCTGACATAGCTAATTCTCCAGAGCAAAAGTGAGTAGAAAATGGGTAACTCAGGGACTGGAATTATGATGAGGGTCACTGGATAATGCACATGATGTGGCCATGATTCCAGCTTCTCTCTGAAAGGTTTTAGTGTTTTTTTATTTCCTGAGGAACAGGCTGTGTGAACCCAGGGCTCCCACTGAACAATCTGCTGCTATATTTATGAACTCTGCAACCGGCCACATTTTGTGACACGGGTAGCAATTTAGCCAAGCAACAAAAGGAAAACAATTTATGCCTGAGTGAAAACCATGCATGCAAAATGTCAGCTCAGGGCAACTTTTCACAGATAATATATAGTAATTATAACTCCTGAAAACAAGTTCATAATGGAATCACTGGCACGACCTCAGCAGCAGCGACACAAGCAAGGCATGGCCGTGGCTGCTGTGCACCCCGAGGGGCCGAGGAGAGGGATGCAGCACCAGCCCCATCCCGGCTGCTCCTCTCCCCAGCACTCTGCTCACCAGTGTTCAATTCTCACACGTTTCCTCTCCTGTCTTTGTATGGTAAACCCGCCGCTCTGCAGACGTGCGGTGGCTCAGCTAGCACACCCTTTTCTTTTGTATCAAGTGGGGCTGAACATTTTTCAGCACGGCATAAATTAATTTAGCCTGCAGTAGTAAAGTGTATTACAGAGATGATTATATTCCTGTACTAAAGTGTGTGCACCTTAATAAAAAAAACCACAGCTAAACTGCATATGGAAAGGGTAACATTGTAGATTTATCTTTTTTCCTGCGTTCTTTTATAGCCTCCATTTGCTTTTGTTCTCTTTTTGTACCCTTCTTGCTTTTATGTTTGCAAGTGATAAATTTTTCCATGTTTTACATTTTATATTTGGTTTATCTCTTTATTTTGTACTCATTTTGCATTGAAAATGGAATGAGTCTTTAGAATAATACAGCTGATATTGAATTTTTTAAATTGCTATTGGGTATATACAGCATAAGGTGGTTATCTGATCTCTAACTTAATCATGTGAAAATATTGCTATGGGGAATGCTGGCTCGGTAACAATGAGACCCCTATGCTTTCATAAAATTTATTTAACTATAAACCCATTATAAAGCATTAATATAGAATTCTCTTACTTTCTGTCACATTCAGGTCAGATTTATTGTACACCATTGCTGAATTCACACAAAAAATTGAATTCATAAACTTACAGGCTCTGTGCTGCACGCTCTTTAAGCTTATCAAGATATACTACTGTGCTGAGGATTTCCTAGCTGCAGAAGTCTGTACAAATAAACAAAATGGAGGGGTTTCGTAGTTCAAAAGTTGAGATTCAGGGGTGACATGGAGCATTATGTATTTGTTCCACCAGAACTAACAGTTAGCTACAGCATGAGGAAAAAAGGCAGATTAATACCCTGACCACTTCCATCACCTTGGAAAGCACTTCACACAGCACTGGGATCTACCAGAGCCACAATCACGTCTCATGCATGTCTACCATAGCTGTGAAAATAATAGCACTTTTTCACAGCAATCACCTAATGCCAATGTTAGGATTGTTTCAGTGCTTTGTGTCAGTTCTGGGCACGTGTTCTGTAACGGCCTCATGTTCTTCGTGGCCATGTTGCAGCGTTACTTTAACCCAGCACTGTGCAGCGTGTGGGCTCCCTTGGCAAAGCGAGCACTCCTGCAGGTGGGGACGTTCCGTTCAGCGTTGTTCCATGCAGAGCAGCACAGCATAGTACAGGGGAAGGGCAGCACAGCACAGCACAGCACAGCACAGCACAGCACAGCACAGGGGAAGCGCAGCACAGCAGTGTGGCTGCGATGCTGCTCTGCCAGCAGCCCTCCTTGCTGCCACAGCCCAGCCACGTTCCTTCAGTGCTGGATCTGAAATCCAAATGCTGAGTGGTGATTGGCATGAGGAAAATCCAGAGCAACTCTGCTGGTGATCTGGTATTAATCTGCCCTCACACGAGGTGGCAGGACTCAACACTTTGTGGCTGAACTCCCCCAGTTTGGCTGCAGTCAGAGCTGATGGGAGCAGCGGTCTGTGGAGATGAATCAGAGCACAGCTCTGCCCTGTCCTTGCCTTAATGTGCAACACAACCATGTGGAACCACACACCATGGATTTGGCACCTGTAGCTCACCTGGACTGGCTGTCTGCTTGTGATTTGATTCAGTGGGACTGGATTTCCCTGTATCATTTATAGCCTGTAGGACATCTGATAGAGATGGCAAGGCTTGACAAGGCATGTTGCCCTTGCTGAGCATCTGCAGGTGCAGGCATTTCACAGGAGGCTTGAAAGCTGCATCCTTGTAAAGTGCCCTGTATCACTCATGGGTTTCTATTGCTACATTAATTCAATCTGTTCAGGGCTTCTAATCGAAGTTATTTCTCCCAGAATTTTTACTAAATGCAGCACTGAGGATAACGTAGAATGGTCACGATGTTGAACTGTATCCTCCATAATAGGTGAGCTTTGGAGTGACACCCAGATCATGCTGTCTGCAGAGGATCCTGCCAAAACCTCATCTGACCCCAGTGAAAGTGGAAGAAATACAACCACTCCTATTCGCAAGGTCCAGATTCACCAATCTGCACACAAACAGAGGAAAGAAGAGTTAGTGTGAAAGTAAACAGTCCCTTCTGAGATATAATGTTGATTTCTCCTCACGTTATTTAATGTGAGATATTATGCCCTGAAGATGCTATATATGAAGTTAGAGAACTACATTAAAATAATGTGAATCTATAAAGTGCATTTTCCCATTCTTAGCCCGCCTTGAAATGAATTTTAGAGGCATTTATGCCATACTGTGAAGCAAAGGGGGAATCTTGATTTTCTGTGCAACCTGATCACACTATTTTCAGTGAGTTTTCTACAGGACCGTCAGAATTTCTATTCTGTAAGTGCAAGTTCAATGCATCTGCTACAGCTCTGCTTCCTCAGAAACCCAACATCAGAGGCTTTGCAAGGAAAATGATAAAACTTCTAAGCTGATAGCTAGCAAATACAAGTCACTCAACAAAGCTGCAGTCATGCAGTAATTCTGCTCTGAAGCTTCTAGATTATAGAATTAAATATTAAGTATTTTCTGTATTTTCCACAGCAATGTTAATTATTAGTAGTATTGGCTGCAGATCATGACTCAAATGACAGCTTTCAGCATTAAACTCAATGGCTATTAATTCCTGAAGTGAAGCAGGAATGGGTTTAAGTAGGTTACGTTCTCAGTCATGCAATGTAAACTTGTGATAGACCCCAGCTTGAATCTTTACAGCTGTTACCCTAACTAAAGTGAAGGCAGAAACTTCCCTTCCATTTGATTTTTGGGGTCATTACATTTGCCAGTACGAGTTGTTATACCTCTGAAACCAAAGTCAACCACAGCATAAATCAATGGATGGATCTGGACCATTAGCTTCCTTATGTATCAGGGGGCAGTAGGTACCATGTTTGATTTTTCAGGCGGTTGATTTCAGAGGCATTTCTCTGGTGTAAAAGCAGGCTAACAGAGCAGAGAATTGGTCTATCTGAATACAACATAGCTTTCAACATACTGATGTGGAGTACAGCTGCTTCAGAAGAGAGCAAAGGGTTAAAATGGTAAGATGTTGGAGAAAGTAAGATGAATACTTAAACAAGAAGCAAGTATAGCAGAATACCTTGAATGTTAACTTCCTTTTAAGTGTATTTTGTCTTCCATTATGGAAATGGTTAATATAAAAGCATTTCTTATCTGTTTTTCCAAAAAAAATTTATTTCAAGAACATTGCATATTCCCTACAGAGAAAAGCAATATCATACAGTTGATGGAAGCACTGCACACTGATGAAAGCATGGCTTATTCAAGTCTCTGCAATTGTGATACATATTAGGGTTTTCTGCATCTTATTTCCCTGTGTGACGTGAGATATGAAGCTAAAGCTAGCCACTGAATTCCTAGCTGGCAGTGAGCTGAGCTAGTTGTACTGATTATAGCTGGTATAGCCAGCTGTACTTGAAACTGTATTAGATCTCAAAGTTTGCATCTCAGTCTGTATCCAATGCAGCTGATTTTCCTTACCACTAAAGGAGGATTTGGTCCTTCTTATTAATTCTAATGTGGTAGTTCCCAGTTGAGTCATAAGGATCATCAAATCATTCTTGAGGGGTACAGCCAGGTGAAATACAAAACCTCATGATCAGGAATCCCAGTCAGAACCGAAGACACCTATCTAATGCTTGCATACCTGAACTTCAAAGTGATATACATGTATACCGACTGGATCTCCTGCTTACCTCATATCCAGAGTTTATTGGGATGTCAAGCTGTAGGACATTCAACACAAGGTATTATTATTGTCATTCATCAGAAGAAACACAATTCCTCAAAGCCCCGACTCATGGCCTTGGAAAGCACACTTGTTCCCCTCAATAACAGCAGCCTGAAGTCCAGATCAAGCACTGACAGCTCCCACTGCCATCTGAAATGCTGCCTGCCTGTACAGGTCATTAAAAACCAAGAATTAGGTATTTAAAAAAAATACATCTTAACTTTTGGTGGGATAGAAAGGAAAGAGCTTTCCCAATTTTTAATCAAACTTGAAACTTGGTTAGGACACTGTCAAAGATCTCCTGGCCCATCTCAGAGAAGGGGAGGGTGAAGGGAGGCTTCATGGCAGCCCTACAGCTCCTCATGGCAGCCCTACAGCTCCTCATGGTGGCTCTACAGCTCCTTGTGGCAGTGTGGCGCCAGCATTTGGACTCGATAGTCCTTGTGCATCCCTTCCAACGCAGGATATTTTGTGGTTCTAAGATTTTAGCTCATCCAAGCCTGGCCATGCTCACAGCAGCCTTCAAGCATCACGGCAGGACACCGGCCCGGCACCGCATGCCCAGCGAGGTGCTGCCTGCTGGCTCTGCTGCCACACCAAGCACCCAGCTGCTCACCAAACAGCTCCCTGCAGGCCCTCAGTGCCTGCTATGGAGTCTGAGCATTGCCTGTCACCTTGGTGCTAATACGTAGATCCTACCCAGCTGTATGCACAAAGTCATCTCTTAGAGGCCGGCTTTGTTACGGGCAGGCACTGATGCACCACTTCTGCACTGTGCCATGGGATGGGCTCCGAGGGCAGCCACACCTTGCGCTGAGGAGGGATGTCCTCAGAGCCTGCGGTCAGATAGCTTGGAGTAAATCACACAAGGCTGGAATTATGTGTTATATGTCAATGAATCTAGTGAGATGCAAATTGAAACATAAGATTTTTCTCTGTAATGTACAATAAAAATTCAATGGTTAGCAGCTGATACAAAGCATATAAATATGTTTTCAAATAAGTACAGCAGCTATGAAATCAGGAATCGGTAAGTCATTATGCATCTCAGCACAATAATGATGAACCCATTTTTCTGGCACATATGAAATAACTAGCTCATTTTAATTCTTCATAAATAGGAGATAACAGCTTGAGAGGCATGCTCCATGCAATTCATTTTTATGGCTGTCTCCTCCACACTCGATGCTCCCATGACACCAGGGTCGGGAGGAGAGGGCGTGTTATGCATTCTTTCTTGCTTTCCTTTTCTTCATCGCTTCATAATGTGGCTATCGTTCAATAAATAAATACATATATAAATAAATAAAAAGGAAGAAAGAATGAAAGAAGAAAAAGCAGCAGTTTAGCGCATCAGAATACCAGTTGACTGATGTGGGCAGAGATCGTGTCATCAGTAACTTTTTCTGTAATTTATTTCATTTATCCATGCTTCATATCTGTGCTGTTGCTTTCTAATCATCACTCCCACCAGGCATTGTTTTCCTATCAAGGCAGCAACTAAATGAGCTGCGAATTAGATCTATATTACATCAGCAGTGGGCACTGCAGATATTACCCACACATTAAAAGAGAAATTCAAATGAAACAAACAAGAGCGTGTTCTTTCCTATTTCCAAAATTGATCCTGATCCCACAGTTTAGTGGCTGAACAGCATCCAGGAGAAAAAGATGAGTTTTGTCACAAGCAAGCTATTAGATGAGATCATTAACTGAAATAAGATTACTGCTACTCTGTAATTTCATTCTTCTTTGTTCTTAGAAGATTGACTAGAATAGAAAAGGACTGATCCTCTGTTTTGGTAACAGCCTAAAATTTAGAAGCCTGAGTTATCAAGGGATCACACTTTTGCTTATTTGGAAGGCCAGCAAACAACACCAGGAACTCACAGCTGATGGAGATGTTCAGTGCGCATCTCAGATCCTAAACACCTCGTGTGCCCCAGCACAGAGGGTGCGAGAGGCAACAGAGCACGGAGGTGTCAGCGCAGAGCAGCCTGCAAACATCCACGCTGCCACTTCTGCCACGTCATCTCACCCCAGTCCTGCATCCACCTGCAGCAGTGCTGAACTTCCCACACAGCCACCCCACTCGGCTGCACACCCCTCAGGTCAGCATCCTCCTCCCATCGCTGCAGTCTTCTCTCCTCTCACTCCTCCTCCTCTGACCACAGCAGGCAGGGCTGGGTGGGTGTCTCCCAGGCCTCCCCATTACCACTGCCAGCCCCTCCACCTCTTCTGTGTTTTTCTCCATTGCTCACCACCAACACATATTGTGGCCCTCTGCCCAGTCTTCGGTATAATGGCATTTTTCAGAAAGGCCATATTCCTCCCAAACCCTTTCTCTGTAACCAAAGGAGCAGAACCACGTGGCTGCAGTTAAAACCGCTGCCCCACACCTCCCTCAGCTCGCTGCTGCCAGCTGACTGTGTGCCCATGCTCCATCACTGTAATTCTGGAGATGTGGAGGGGCTGCAAATCAAAATCTCTGCAAATATTTGCTTTAATGTTTAATGAATTTGCTTCAGCTGTGTTTACCCTGCTTTCGTGCTCGCTTTCTCCCAACATTCATGCATGGAAATCCTGCAAATATAATCCAAGGCTGAAGAAAAAGGCCCAATATGGTTCCTGCAGCTCACAAATAGGAACGCTTGGTGCACACATCCCTGCATGGGAAGAGGAGTGGAAGCATGGGATGGCTGCTGGTGGCATTGCCAGGCGTGCTGTCCCAAGGGCTGCAGAGCAAGTTCCTGTGCACTGGTGCCATCACTACAGGATGGGGACAGGCAGGTTCAGCAGCCTGCATTGCCTGCCCTGCGCTGAGCTCTCCGCTCCCTGTACCCACCCCAAGGGCTCACAGCATCCTCCCAACGTGGGAACTATGAACTATGTGGATAACACAGTTTGTGTCACAATTAATCAGACTTTCTGTTACAAAAGATACACTTCTGAAGTAAGAAGTCAAATGCATATTTTTTGTGTGAATGGCAGTACTGAGAGTGAAGTCATCTGGAGAGGGTGTTTTATCCACTCTACGTATTTCCTTTTAGGAGAGAATTAACTGGAACAACATTCTTGACTCCAGAAATGCAAAAAATATACATGCAATATATTGCATGTAATGCAGTATACACATATACATGCAATATAAAATACAATACATTGTGTGGATTGGTAAGTTGAGACAAAACAGAAATCAATGAAGTTCCATATATTCAAGAACAAACGTGTCTCATCACAAAAAAGATGTCTGCTGTTCTTCCAGAGAGAGATGACTGCAGCTCCATTGTGTGCTCCTGGGAATGATGGAGACATGCTGCAGATTACTTTTATTCACATTTGCTACCTCCTACCCCTATAATCAGTGTTAAAATTCAAATCAATAGCATTATTTATATGCCTTAAGTTGAGTTCTGTGCATGAAGGTCACCCATGAATTAGGCTCTAGCAGTGTAATCACAACGCTTCAGAAACAAAATAAACATTGAAGTGTAACCATCTGACCTCAAGCACTTTTTATAGCAAGCAATACTCGATGTCTGTGAGCACCGTGAAGACAAAAATAAAGTCTGCCCATAGCAGGATATTGGTATTCATTGTGCAGACAGGATAGCTGTCAGTTTCTCCCCTTCCCCTCAGCTCCTCATGCTTGGATCTCTTTGTTCTACACGTGATACTAAAAAGTTTGATCCATGCTTTCTTGTAGTGTTTATACATTATTTCTCTTAATAGAGGAAATAAAATGTGAGTGGGTACTGTGTCTTAAGATAGATTCATTGCCAAGTTAACGCTGGATGTTATTTTAAAATCTCATAAAATTGACAAGTAGTGTGGCCCGATGAGTTGTAATAAAGAAATTTTGTTTGCTTTGAGCAGCAGTGAGAAGTAATGGTTATGTCTTCACACTTACAACAAAAAATGTCTCTGATGTATTTTATAATTTGTGTAAAGATGAGAACAGCTGCACATGGCAAGGCCAGACGCCTGGGGAGTGGAGTCGGAATGCAGCAGTTCAGACTGGGGCTGTGTTTGTGCTATAGTGAACATTTTGTGAGAATGGGCAGGACTGAAAGCACACTGGAAAAAGGGGCAAAAGGTAAAACTGCCGTGTGAGACAGGCATGGTGCTGCTGAATAAACACAAAAGGGGCAGTGAGGGGCACGGTGCTTAATGGGAAAGCTCTGCCGTTGAGCTCAGTGCTGATAGTCTGTGGTATTTTATGTAATGGGGGAAAAAGGCAAGTGGGAACACAAAAAACCTGACCTTCCCTTTGACTGCCCCAGCTGGCCCATCCTGGCGGTGCAGAACAGCTCCAGAGCCCTCGGAGTCCCTCTGCACCCTGTGCTGCACACAGGCAGGAATTCGAATCAAGGTTGACCTTCATGCCAACGTTCGGAGATAATTCTGTTTCATTAAAGGGGAGATGTGAAGAAATAATACTAACAGCAGCCGATTTCTAAGTATTTATATCTGTTTTAAAGCTAAGACAACACACAGTGGATGTGACCAACCTGCCCCCAGAGCTCCCCGCCCTGCTGATGGTGCAGGAGATAGGCTCATGGCAAGGCAGGCTCCTACCAGCCCCTGTGCTGCTGCAGTCTGCAGGCTGGGAATAAAGCACATCTGTACCTTCTTCAGTCATGAAATAAACATTGCATTTGTTTTCTTTAATAAAGGAAAATTTCCTGTAAGTGCACTGTGTTGATGAGCACCAGTTCAGTCTCTGTGGTCCCTGTGCTGAATTCCCAGTGCTGCCACTGTCCATCCCCGCACCAGGGGCTGCACCCCAGCCATTGGCACATGGGGGACATATAGACATGTGTGCTGAGAAACAGATGTACGTGTCTGTATGCAACTCGCATCTGACTGATGGGATGAAATACAGAAGAAAATGGAAATGCAGTGGGGAAAAGCACAGCCGAGCCTTGGTTCATGGGGTGTACATCCCAGCTGCAGCAGAGAACAGAGCAGACATGAAGGCCTGTGAGAACAGAGCAGACATGAAGGCCTAGGAGGCTGAAAGCTGCTTTAGTAGCCTTTGTGCTGTATTTCAAGTGCAGGCAGCCCGCACACCAGCACTTAAAGGAGGAAACAATTCCTGCTCGTGAGAGGAGGGAGGTCAGCATTTTACATTTGCAAGGGCAAACATAACAGAAAAAAATGCTCTTTGAGCAGCAGCTCTGTGGTGAGCTCCGAGCCGCCTGTCCCCCATTGCAGGAGGGCAATGGCAGTGTGAGACCCCCAGCCCTGTTACCCCTCCGTGTCCAGCACTGAGCAGTGGTTCTGCCCTGGGCTGCAGGGTTGGAGGAATAGTGCCCCCGCAGCCCCACTCCTGTGCTCTGCCCCGAGAGGGCCTTCAGCACATCGGGAAGTGTAGCACTGGGCTGAGCACAAACACAGCTCTGTGCTCACGTCACTCTGCGGGGAGGAACAGGGAGGGCCTTCCTGAGTCAAACACTCATGGCGTGAAGCTCCAATGTTACATGAAGTAAGTCAGAGAAACACCGACGAGTCGTGTGTGTGTGTGTGTGTGTGTGTGTGTGTGTCACAGAGCGTTCAGCTGAGTGCGATGGATATTCACATATCTCTTCTCCCTCACAGGGGTAATGCTTACAACACTCGAGGCTTGAATATGATTTTTGGTGTTTGGGGTGTGATTTCTTTTGCAAAAACATTGTCCATGAGTATTGAGGGGTATCACATGCGGGCGAGATGTGGTCAGTTCGTGGAGCCGCTGAGCGCTCTGAGCTGTCCCTGCTGTGTGCCATCCCCACCAGTCAGATGGAAGGGTGCTCCAATCCTGCTACACTCATGTTTTTCAGGTTAATTCCAGTAGCATACTGCATGCTGCAGATCCAATTAGCTAATTTCTTGCCGTCTTTGTTTTCTTTTAAAGTATCCACAGTCATAGCTGTTAGCTCTGTAGTTATGAAAAATGAAAGAAGCTATTTCAATTATTATTACTTTTCAAGCCCAAATGACACTTCCAATATCCTCCTGCATGCTTATTGCCATAGGAAATTGCCACAGGAACCCAGTAACATCTCTTTCTATAGCTGATCTTTATGATCTTCTTTGGCCTCTCCCAGCACTCACACCCATCCCCCTGCCACAAGGCAATGACAAGACCAATATTTTCCTACGGGACTGAGCATGGGACAAAAGGTGAAAAAACAATGGACATATCTCAGGATGGTGGATGACAACAAAACAATGGAGTAATGGCTGACGGGACCCAGAGCTGATCCCAGCTTCCCCGGGCCACAGAGAGTGCGGCCCTTTCTCCTTCTATCCCTCCCTGTGACACGGGGACTGAGGCGATTACTCTGGGAAGTTTGGTGGTATGAATACTCACATAATTCCTGCATATGTACCCAGATGCAGAAGCAGATCTCCATGTGCACTGAGCAGAACAGCAGAGAGAATCCTGCCCTCTGTTTTCTCCTTCAGGGCAGTGCTGAACACCAACTTTGGTGATTTTGCCCAGAATCTCATTTTACTTGATCAGCAGTTCCTAGGAATTACGTGCCACCAAGATGTGGAGCATGCAGCTGCCCATGTCCTGGGCAACACGAGAGCCTTCCTTGGGGATGTACCACGATTCCGAGCATGATGTCCCCATGGGCACTGAGTTTGGAGAGCGACAGTGAAAGGAACAGAGGGTGAAGGTGCCTTATATGAACCCACTGCCACAAACCTGAGGTTCTGCGCTGGCTCCTCCCAGAAGCGCAGGGCTGGGGCAGCCGGGCAGAATGCTCAGCAGCACCCATCTGTGCAGGCCTGACAGCCGGAGTGCAGCCCTAGGGCAGGAGCTGAGAGCCAGACCCGTGGCCGGGGTAAGAAAAAATACAAAGTAACAGACGGAAGAGCTGCATTAAAAAGACCCATTTACATATGTACCTTTGCTATCTACATCTGCCTTGGCAGTGCTGGGCAGATAGCTGCTTGGTATTTGGGCTGGAATTCATTTTGTGAACATTCATTTTGTGAAGTGAGAAGAGCAGAGCTCAGTGCCCGTGTTACGGATACGCCACTCGTCCTGCATTTCTCACCTCACTTCCCAAATTGCTTTCTAAGGACCCAATCCAAAGCCTACCGAAATAAACAGCAGCTTTTCAATTAGCTGCAGCAGAATTTGGATGGGGCCCTGCCTTCTGACTGAGTCACTGCTGCATAGGAACTGTGCTGTATCTTTATGCACTGGCTCAAGACTGCTCTCAGGCTGAGACCTCCAAGTGCTGTGCATGGAAGACTATTTGTGTGTGGTTTTAACTATAAGCCTCAGCATCTATGAAGAGAAACATGTCCTCCTTCTTCCCTATCGCACAGGCACGTGTCCATCCCTTCCACAGTGCCAGAGGCAGCACCAGCTCACACAGCCTCGTGTTCCCTGCTAACTGTTTATTGCCCCTCTGGCTGCCAAGGCCACATCTCGGTGCACACCATGCAGTGCAGATCCGAAGGGAGAAGCGCTGTGGGTCCCTTCTGGCAGCCTCAAGCCAGGGCTCTGGGGCCGTGGGCTGCAGCCATGGTGCCATGGCCCGCACAGCACTCACAGCACCCCTCTTGTTGTCTGCTGGAAATAGTGGATGTTTCATCCATTTCCCAGAAGCGTTTTCCTCAGCCTGATCTTTGAATACAGCCCTGCCAGCAGAGCAGCTGGCGCGCATCAAAAAAAGTCAAAGCATTGTAGAGCTGAGCTCAGTAATTAAACAAGTGAGACAGTGCAAAAAAGAAGCTCTAAGTGACACCAGCCTAGTTTCAGTGCCAGAATACCATTTTGAAAGCATAAGGCCAGAAGCCACATCCTAGAAGGCCTTGCAGCATCAAGATGCACCTCTGAATTCCTGCAGAGGGGATCAGCTTTCTACTTAAACTTCGTCACATCCTCCTCTCAGGAGAGCCTCTTTTAACTTGCAGATATCTCTGACTTCCACTGTAAATTACTGCGACTGCACAGCCCAAAGCAGCGCGCAGTGCTGTGCTCCAGTGGTGTAAATCCCTGCACTGGGCACTGACAGCACTCACTGCTCTGGCTGAGTATGCTGAGTACATTCATCACGAAATTAATTGTGCAGATAAACTGCAACCGGAGCTCCTATCTGTCTGCATTGGCAGACCAGTGTAATGCAATCAGCTCCATAGGCTGCAATCCGTGGCATCCATCTGAATCCCAGCAGTCACGCCTATGCAGAAGGAGACCCACTGGTCCCAGGTCAGTTGTTATCTCTTTGTGCAGCCAAGTGGAAAGCTCCCAGTTGTGTATGCAACAACGATGAGGTGGGAGCAAGAAGGGAATAGGAGGGATCCCGATCTCATCCAAAAAAAACTGAAATTACAAGAGAAATATTTAATCCCAGATAATTCATATTTAACTAGGAGTTAGACTCGTAAGAACAGACATTTCACTTGATGAGATTAGATGCAGACAAGCAGACAGCAAAGGGCTTCTCACAGCTTTATCCTCACTGGGGCAGAAAATGAGCTCCAGGTTTTGCTATCCTTATGAAGGGTACCATTCTGACTGCAGAGCTCATCTCACACTGTGATGCTTCGGCTGTGAGCGACCCAAGCTCCATGCCTGCATGTGCTGCTGGGAGAGGCTCCAGCATCCCCCCCATCTTGGGGACATTCCCCCATGCGCCGAGGGGCCCAGAAGAGTTCCATGAGAGGGGCTCTGGGGACGCGGTTTTCCATCACCTCAATGGGTGAGCACCGTTAGCTTCCCATTTCCAGAGTTAGCAGCGAGCTTCATGGTGAGAAAATCCTCCACATGTGCCCCGTGGGAAGTGGAGAGCTGCCCTGTTCAGCCAGGGGACGGGTCCTCAGCATCCCGTATGTCACAGCTGCTCCCATTCTGCTGTGTCCTGGCAGGGACTAAAATAACCAAAATCCATTACAAGCCCTTAATTGTCACTTTCTCCAGAAAATAGATGTTTGTGCACATGAGTCACAGTAGTCACCATTCATTACGATGCTGTTCTTGTGCTTCTAACTTTAAATAAACAACAATGTTTTGATAAAGTTTGCAAAGCATAATTAGTCCTACGGGCACAGTACTTTCAGACTTCAAATGCTCATTCTCCAGATGTACTCTTTGGGTTTATAGATTTTTAGATTTATAATTTCAAAGGATCTGATTGCAGTCTCCACTGAAGCTCAGGATTTGGAGGCTTGGGGTTCACTCGCATTCAAGATTTCATTATAGTATTTGCACACCGAGAGATGTGGTGCACATTCCTCCATTTTCTTTGTTATATGCACCTGTCACAATCTGAAAACATGGAAAAGGAAAGCCTGTCCTCAATGCTAATTCCACTGGGATTCAGCAGCACACAATCTTTGGCGTATTCGTGAAGTTCTTATTCCTTTGGCGGGCCAAAACACCACCAAAGAAGTAAGGAACTCTCTGAAAAGCATTGCGGTGAGGTGATAGGACAGGACAAGAGGAGGTGCCCACACAGGTGCCTGGGCAGGCAGCTCAGCTCCAGTGCTGTGGGCATCCCATCCCCTGCCCACCCCATGCCTGTCCCGTGCCCATTGCATAGGGCACACGGTGTGGGCCGGGTCTGCTGCGTCCAGCACTGACTGCCTGGCAGCCGAGGGCTCAGACAGCAGTGCCTGGCTGCCCTGTGATCCCAGTTATCATCAGTCTGCTTACAGAGAAATGGAGTGCTGCAGCTTGCACCTCACCAACCGGTTCATTGCTGGTTAGCCTGACTTGTAGGTTTATTTCCCGAATGATTAAGTCTTAAGAGCTTTCCCTGCACTACAGTGACTGCCGTTCTTCACCTTTAGGAGCAGTATATGTTCTGCTCGGGCTGCAGTGAAACGCTGAGTATTTTGTTGTTCATTTTCCCTCTGAAAATGTCAGGATGGAATATGACCTCAGTGCCCACTGCTGGCCTCGGCTGGGTGGTCCTTACTCCATCTGAGCTGCAGGGTCCCACAGCAAACAGCAGGCTGCGTTTGGACCAGATTTTCTTCCTGTGAAGCTAAACAGCAATTGCTTCTGAAAACCAAGTGTTTGCTCGTGTTTGTTTTTACATGGGAAACCTGCAGCCGTTCTCTCCCTGCCCACCACCTGACCATGTCAAGGAGGTCGGTGCTCGGGGAAGGCAGTGGGACAGCGCGTGCAGGAGGAGCAGGAGCAGCGTGTGCTGCGGGGCAGCGGTACCGGCATCCAGGATGGAGACAGTGCAGCACTGCAGCCCACAGGAGCTCGGAGCAGGCAGCAGCCTCACCATATTGCTGTGAGCAGAAGCTGAATGGGTCCAGACTGGATGACCCAGATGTTCTCTTCTTTAGGTTTGATCCCCCTCAGAAATAAAATAAATAAAATACAACATCGCAACTTTCTCCACAAATATTGCATTCATGTGCTAATGTGCTGGCAAGGATGACATGGAAGATTTACTCATCATTTTTACTCATCATTAAGGTTTTACCTAACACACATCACCATTTCTGTACTATAAATTCCAATAACACGGGAGCAGTTTACCAAACAGCTGCAGAAATGCAGAGAATGAATGGCTGGGAACAAAAAGCCTTAACAAACCACACAAATTTCAAAGCAGGCTGTGTTAGAGGTTAGTTACGCTCCTTCATTTGCTATAGCAACGGGCACTCTCCCTGCAGTCTGTACAACGTTGCACCACTTTCAGCTGTTTTTTTCCTGTAACCTCTCGGATGGCCTGGAAGTCCGTAGGCATCTCTTAATAGACTCTTGTTATGAAAACTCCTTCATGGGAAGCATCTGGAGATAAAAATCTTTCACATCTTTCACTCAGGAAACAAAAAAAAGGAATGGGGTTTCTCTGGTCCCATTGAAAAGAAATTTGGCATGAATTTGTCTGCAAGCAAGAAAACACTCTGTTGCTATTTATTTTTTTAACTAATGAAGAAGAATCTGGTATATGCATTCTGTAGTGCAAGCTTCTCGAAAAGCAAATCCATCCAAATTTTTTAGCAGACGTGGCAGAAAAAGCAAAGGTCGTTGCGATGACTGTTTTGTTTCCCCAGACTCGTTCTCCACAACAAGACGCTTATTTAGGGTTTGTGTTTTCACAGAGCACCCACTGGGGCTCTCAGGGCCTGTGGGGGAGGCCACAGACTGTGTCCCCATGCCCTGTATGCCACCAGAGTCAGCCCTGCAGACAGAGCTGGCGGCGGCGGGCAGCGCTCCCGTGGAGTGGCATTGCCCCAACACAGTGTGGGACTCTTCCAACGCAGGCAGCCTGCAGGGGGACCACACTACCCATTGCCAATGGGAGATGCTGCTGAGAAACACCAACAGCATCAGCTGCTGTAAAACGGCTGTTGGAGGGGAGAAGGTTGTGAGGAGACCTCACCGTGGTGCTTGAGGGGAGCTGATAAACAGGAGGGGGAGTGACTTCACACAGGGAGATTGTAGTAGGACAAGAGGAATGGCTTAAAGCTAAAAGAAGGGAGATTTAGGTCAGATGCAAGGAGGAAATTCACCCAGAGGCGGTGAGGCTCCAGCACTGCTGCCCAGAGCTGTGGGTGCCCCATCCCTGGAGGTGCCTGAGGCCATGGATGGGCCCTGGGCAGCCTGAGATTGGGGGGGCACCCAGCACATGGCAGGGGTGGGATGGGGGGTCATGAGGTCCCTTCCAACACAGCCATGCTGTGGTTCCATGAAATCCAGGGCGCTGGCAGTGTGCTCCACCTGCACCTCCCGCCAGTGCCACACTATGAAGCCCCTCCGACTCCTGTGCACCATTCAGCACTGCAGCAAGACACTGGGATGCACAGAGCACAGAGCACTGCGCTCCGGGGACACATTGCTCACAGGGCCACAGCTGCAGGGAGGGCGGGGTGGGCACCAGCTGCACCCAGCACTGCGCATGGGTGTCATGGCAAGGACCTGGCTGTTGGCTTTTGTGAGAATTGCCTTGTAAATGAGGGTTTGTCAAGACACTTACTGGCAGCAATTATTCAAATGAAGGAATAAAGCTGGTAAACTTGGTTCTTCTGAAAACGTGTACCGAATTGCAGCATTAATAGATACAAATACTGAATAGCCACTCAAATACAATTTGAAACTCCTTTATCCCATTTTTCATCGTTCATTGGCTTGACATTCTTCAAAAACATAATTTGCAATATCGTGGAAAATCATTTTTTAACTTCTCTCCTCCTGACATCCGTTCTATATAAACATATAAGGTTTAGACACGGAGACATATCATAGACTCCCAAATCAAGAGAAAGGAAGATAAAAAATGAGGTTCATAAAAACTGATTTCCAGGAAATCAAATTATCTGGCTGAATCGAAAAATATGTTTTAAAATGTGTAAGGTTGACTTGAAACAAAAGAACTCAGTGTTGCCACCAACGTAAAAACAATAGAAGGTGCAGTTCCTACAAGTTGAATGGTGGGAAACTTCTGGAGACAACATCTGAAAAACGAAAGCACTGGAAGAAGAGTTCTGAGGTTGTCTGGATTTGTGGATGGCACACCTGATGGGCAGTTTGACAAAGCACACAGTTATTTGGGTTTAACTTTTACAGCAGAAGCAGTGCAGGTGGAAAAACTTTACCCCCTCCATTGCGAGAGAGGCAGTGAGATGCTGAGCACTGCTGTCAGGAGAAGGTTGGAATCGCACTGAAACACTCAAAGGTGCAGAGGGAAGATCTCCAAGAATAACTTGCATCTGGAAGGCTCCCTGCTGCATGGCACCGGGGAGATCAGCACCCTGCTGTGGCCTGAAACACGCTGAAGGTGATGGCAGAGGGCTCCAACCTGGCACACAAAACAGTCTGCACAGAAGTTGTACAGTTCTGAATAAGCCAAAATGGATTTTTTTTTCTAGACAATATACTTGCTCAGTCTCAAGGAAAAGGGCTTAAGGGAGGATTTACAGGTTTGATTTTAGATCTGCTGTGACTCAAGAAGTCCAACCAAGAGGTTGCAATGGACATATTAACCCAGAGAAGTGTGGGTGCCTGATTCCTGGAAGTGCTCAAGGCCAGGCTGGATGGGCCCTGAGCAGCCCAAGCTGGGGCTGGATTTAGTGGTTGGCAACCCTGTCCATGGCAGGGCCTTGGAGGTAGGTGGTCTTCAAGGTGCTTTCCAATCCAAGGCATTCTGTGATTCTGTGGACAGCCACACAGTCACAGGTGAGATGAGGTGACGGATGGCCCCACTCTCTGCTCAGACCTCCAGGAATGTCTTTCTGCACTGCTCACTTCGAAGCCTATGCTCCATGACATCTGCAGTGCACATGGCAGCACCAACGTTGCACAAAACTGGAGTAGATCAAACAGAGGAAAGGCGTCAGGATGAGAACAGAGCTGCTGCACTGGCATGCAAAAGGGGAACTATAGAGTAAACGTGCTGCTTGTCCTTCCACTATCAGCACAGCACAGAGCATAGCAAAAACAGCAGGATCCGGCCCCATGAGTGCAGCTGCTGGAGAAGGGGCCACAGGGCCTGTGCCAGAAGCTGACATTCACAGCTTGAGGCTAAACAGCACAGGGAGGATCCAAACTCTTCAGTTTCACAGGCACTTAAGGAGTGTAGTGGCAATGCTAAGTCACGGCTTGAAGCAGTGATTGAGCACCTGGTGGGAAGGCAAGGCCAGCCCAGGGGAGCTCAGGTGCATGCAATGTACCTGAGTGACTGGAAGGGCTGGAGCCAGGATCCACCCCTTCCCAGACCTCATTTAAAGGCTGGCAGTGAAGGTGAATGTATTTCATCTGGAGGTCTATGCCTACATGAAGGTCTTTCTGAAGGTAAGCAGCTTCTTTCCCTTACTTTTGTACCTGCTGCTGTCTCATGTCTGAGTGGATTCTCAATTGCTGCAGCCTAGGATCTTGCATCTCTGTTGTCTTGTTGAGCTTTCTGTTGTGTTACAAGGAGCTTAGAGGAAATTAGAGGATATTATGGAAATGTGTATTATAAAAGAGGGAAGAATATGGGGTTTCTGCTTCATCATGCCCTACAGTAATTTTATTGCCCACAGCCAGTGGGAAATGTATTTCTCAATAAATGGGAAATGAGTAAAGAGTAAAACATCTTGAATTTGGGCTCTTTAGGATGTGGTAGCTGAGCAGCCTTAATAATGAAGATAAATTTCTGAGCATATCAAAATATTTGTGCAAAGGAGTCAAAGAACTAAAAAATGCTCATTGATTCCTCACACTCTTGAAGTTGAAGCTCATATTCCATCTATAACACTGTTTCATTTCAGTTTCAATTACAAGGTTTTATTCCTGCTATTAATTTCCGCTGTCATCTGAAATCTGAGGATCTAATGCAGTAAAATTCAATTGTGGTGGGAATTGGAAGCTTCTCTGCTGTTTGCTGTGTTCAGTCAAGTAGTGCACACTTCTAAATCAATAGAAATCCTAGCAAGTATTGTACAAAGGTTACCAGAAATTGTAAAAATGCTTCTTTATATAAATAATGCTAGGAGGTCTGCCTTAAATGAACTTGCTATTGCTAACTATTTACTACCAACTCTAAGTTAACTTTTCTGTGGCCGACTTGCCCTTGTTGGGATGCTGGCCCATGCTGGGAAAGGCAGTAAGGGGCAGAACCGAAACACTGGGACTCTGTGCTCTTGGCTTCAGTTTCTTTGTGCTCCCTTCCCTGCAAAACAGCAAATCTTCTGCACTTGGAACTTGATGCCAGCAGCAGCCAATCTGAGCATAGGGGCTGTAGGGGTGAAGAGGACCTGAAGAGAGGAATTTACTAGGCTGCCTTCATGCTCACCTTTCTCACTAGGCTCCTGAAATCATTGACAATATATACAGCTAAATGAAACCTTAAGCCTTAGAAGATAAAAACCGAGAAGAAATCGGAGCTCTTTCAAGTGCTGACAGGAATGTAAGATACCTCTGGTTTCAGCTGTCTGCAGGAACCTTTGTGTTATGATCCATCAATCCCTCTACTCCACCAACCAGCACCAAAACATACGCTTTGTTTTTCACATCACTCCAAAGAGTTCAGCATCAGCTGCCAGCAAAAGCTCTGCAAAGGTAACTTTGTGCAGGATAGAAGAAATGAGTGACAGGTTGCACATCTGGAACCCCACTGGGTTCCATCCTGCAGCTCCATGGCCTGCAGCTCTGATCAGCAAAAGCACATGTGAAGGACTGGAGAGCAGCACCAGCTGAAGCTGGGCTCTGTTATTTATTGGATGAACTATTTGCTAAAGAAGGTAGATGGGAAACTTAGAACACTTATGAATATGCATTTCTGCGTTTTGTCTGTTTTCCCATTATGTCATCATGTGACATTAGTAAGCAGTCACTTGACTTTAAAATCCATTGCAAAGAGGCTTTGCAAAGCACAGGGAGCCTGACCCACTGTACTCATGTGGTACAAGGCCTGTATGGGCCAGGAGTGCTGCCCTGACTGCTAGGCAGCCAGGAAGGGGCCATCCCATTCTATCTGCTGGGGGCAGGTGCTGGAGCTGGGCTGACATCAGAGCTTCCCTGGGTTCTATGAGGCTCTGCTGGAGTTTCAGTGTTTTCCAGGCACTCTGGGAATAGTCAAAGGCAGAGGGTTTGCAGGTTGGGCATCCTAAGCAGGGGCATGACTATACACCCATTTATACTGCAGTGTATTCATCTTCCTTTCCAGAAATTCCCTCCAGCTTTCCGTCCTGCACACCCAGCTCCATGTGGCTGTGTGCTCTTAGCTCAGGCTGCCCCAGCTCCGCACAATTCCTCAGCTGCCAGCAGCACAGCACTGGGCAGGAAGGTGGCTGCACTGCCCAACTGCTTCCCACACACACTGCTCACATGAATGAACTGTGTTTGCTGTGAGCGTGGAATTATTTTTTATACTTGTGAAAAGAGCACGAATAGAAGGGCCCTATTCCATTTGTGTGGCAGTTCCCAGGACAGCACTGCAAACACTGGCCCTTCTCCAGGGCCTAGCCTGCTGAGAGCACAGAGGGAGAAGGGAAGGAAGAAATCATCTCTAATAGGATTTTGACAAAGTTACCAGTTTTGTGTTTAAGCCACTAAAGACGCGATACTGACAACAGCACAAATGAATTATAAGTCTGCAACACAAACCCTGCTGAAATTTTTGTATTTACATGGCAACCAGCTTATTATATTTACATGAACATCTGCTGCAGGTTCACAAAAATCTTTTAAAACAGATGGACATGAAGAAAGAGCTAGTAATTAACAAAGCTATATGTTGATTAAATCAGCGTGTGGTTAATTTTAATGATTACTGATCCTTATTGGGGTCCGTAAGACTTCTCAAAATCAAAACCACTTCAGCTGATGAACCACAGCCACAGAGCACCACACCACTCGCTGTCCTGATCCTGCTCCAATGGAATTAACTGGAGCAAGTAATTGTGGGCCTGTGCCAGAAAGGGCTGTTGTGAGCATCCATTGTGCTTTGAACACAGAAACTTTCCAGAATGGATTTCTTTCGAGCTAGAGCAGCCCCTACAGAGGGCCACAACCCAGTGCCCATTAACATGTTTTGGCAATGAGGAGCCTTCTGGTAGGATGTTCCTGTCACTGGAGTACTCCCCCTGGACATAAAACTCTTATTTATCTCAGTTTCCTGCCTACTTTAAAAACCTGTCTGTTTCCAATGTCCTGCTCCCTGTGTTCACATTGAGACCTGAGCACACCCTACCCCTCACTGCTGAGATTGGCTGCTGCCAGCATTGCTGCCTGGCTGCTTCCCTGCCCTCTGCTCCCCAAGACCTCGTGCGCTCCCTCGCTCAGAGCCACATCACACTGCTATCAGTGGGTGCCTTGCAGACTGCTTTCCTCCTCTGCTGCATTTGTCATCTCATTAAAAAATGTCAACATTATCTAGTGGTCCTATTTTCCACACCCACAAGATGATTGACACTAATTAGAATACATTTCCTAATTACTTGTTAGACAAGTTTTGCATCAGCTGTTCTGATGTGCTAACAAGCCATGTGGCTCAGCTCTGCTCTGCTCTCCCAGCCCTGCCTGGGCCTGCAGGGCCCACTCCATCCCAGTGCCCGCAGGTCGCAGCCCCTCCTGCCAGCCCTACACATCCTGACCCCTCACATCTCCTGTTAGAGCTCAGCACTGTCCCTCCACTCCCCTGTGTGGAGCCATAGGCCGTGATGAGGTCTCCCCTCAGTCACCTCTTCTCCTAGCTGAACAAACCAAGGGACCTCAGTTGCACCTCATACATCTTCCTCTCCAGACCCTTCACCATCTTCATAGCCATCCTTTGGGCACTGTGAAAGCCGGGGTAGTTAACAAGCACAGATAATGCCACTGTGATGATCTCCAGCAACGTACAACCCCTCAGCAGCACTAAGCATCCCATCAGCACAAGGTACAAGCATCAGGTCTGCAAGTGGGAGCCGCCAAGCTGCCCACCATGTGCCATTTCCAACACCTCTCAGCCCACAGCCAACACTTCTGGACCCACTGCAGGCACTATCCAGCAGAACCAGGTACTGCTAGACCAGAAGCTGCAAAAAAACAACAAAATATGAAAGCCTTGTGATGTTTATGATCTCAAATGAATAAAGTATTAAAAGGGAAGGCCAGAATTGCAGGGTTAATTTACATCTGAGCAACTACAGTTTTTCTATGGAAAACAAAGCAGAATGGCGCTCCCACACCGCCTGGATGTTCTCCAGAGCAGCAATCTGCTTTACCCCAGCACATTTTCCGGTAGGTCTGTTCAAGTCACATCCACAGGACACTGCGTGAGCGTGCGCTTCCTTTAATAATGGTTGGAAGAGTGCTGAAGAGCCATATAAGCAGTTCGGGATGCAGCATAAAAGAAAATTCTCTCGAGGCAATTTCTGGCACACAATGTCTCCAGATAGCATTGTAGGGCCTTCTGCACATCCCAAAGGAGATATGCAGAATAAAATTGGCCCACTCCTGGAGAAAAAAAATAAGTGCATTAAAAATACTGATTCTCTGTTTTGCAGTGAACAAGAAGCGAAATGGGAGGGAAGCAGCCTGCAGGGTTGGGTGCTGCCTGCCCTCCCTGCCCCATGGCAGCACTGCCATGCAGACGGGCAGTGGAGCAGGCAGGGCTCTGCCTCCTGCCCTGCAGCAATGCGTGGTATTACTCAAGGTGACTCCAGTAAAGATGGAAAATGATTTAAATAACACAGCCAGCATCAATGCTTATATTTTAGATGTTTATGTTTGATATACTTGAAGGAGAACGGCTTAAACAGATTTGCAAATCCAGCCTGGTGTTACACTAATTACTCCAAATGAATTCAGCAAAGTGTGTAAACTGCTGAGTCTGTACTATAAAAATCTTCCATAAATACTAGGCACTGGAATCCAAGACGCTTCAGCTTGTCCTTAGCAGACAGGATTATCATAACAACTCTCAGTGTGATCACAGGGCGTCCATAAAGAAGCATTACAATATGACATTACTGTGGGTATAACCACATGAGGCTTGGAACCATACTATTGCCACCACTGGGAATAGTCTTGCCTTAATCTAGCCATATACTTATTGTAGAAGCTTTGTTCTCTCTGCGAACAGTTTAAACTAACAGCAATTTTTGTGCTTCAACAAACAGAGAGTGTTTCTGGGCACTAGACAATAGCAGTGCCCTGTAATTTTGCAAATCAAGTTTGTTTCTGCAAAAGTCTATGGGAACAAAATAGGATTTTACTGAACACCTAAAAGCATAGTTTTATCAAAGAGAAAACACACCAAAATGGCCTGATTTCTAAGCAGACAACTCTGATTAGAAGAAAACGGGGTAAAAAAGCTCTGAAATGCTCAACTCAGGCATCACAGATAAGAAATATCGCCATAGGCTGCCACAGAGCTTCACTCTCATTCAGCAATCCCAGGGATCAACAAAACACTGCTAGGAATTATTTCAGTTAGTGGGATGATACTGCAGAGATTACACTGATTAAAGCAATAAATCCTAAGTACAGATCAAAAGCATCCGATATGGAGAACAACGCCGAGCAAAGGACGGGAAGCGCTGCCAGGAAGACGTGCAGTGCTCCCAGCAGGGCAGCACCAAAGGGAAATGGTGAGCCCAGGGAAGCGGGGCAGTGCCAGGTGGGGGGCACACAGGGGTCTGACCTAGCGTGAGACTTGGACCATAATTCACTTCACCTGGGATGAGGGATTTCCATTCTGCCATTTTCAGGTAAATGGTGCAGTCGCCAGGAACAGTCAATTGGAGAAATGGCATCAGGAATACTCAGAGGCATCAAAGAGAAGCATGCAGGGATGCCTTCCCTTTACCAGGCAGCTGCTTGCCAGAAGATGGCAATGCAAAAGAACTACCACTAAGACAAAGGTCAGTAATTCCAACCGCAGATTTCAGCCTTTTTCAGCGATGTACTTTAAAAACTGGAGGGAAGGTGGTTACTGTAATTCATTTTGTATAGTGCCTTTCTTGTTGCTCTATGGGAGGTGATATTATGACAATCACAGACCGTATTATCTTCAAAAATTAGCAAACCAGCAGAAAGGCGACATAGTGGTATCAGGGGAAACACCAGCGTAGGCAGAAATGTCCAAAATAGCTTAAAAATAAACCTGTGACACTCATTACCAACCGATATTACTGAGACTGAAAATACAGCAGAGTTCAGAGAAGTACAGAGATGTATCTGGGAGCTGAGACAAAATGCTGTTATTTCAACGGGATGTTATGGAAGAGGATATAAACCTTTCTATTTCAGCACAGAAAGGCACTATGTGTATTTCCTACGGACAGAGGTTTCCATAATGATCAGTTTTGGTGTTTTTCCCATTCCTTCTGAAGCATCTGAATGTGGTAAAGTGCAGAAAAAAGAATATCAGCACAGATGGATCACTGGTCTGATCTCATACATCAGTCGTTAAGGTTTTAGTAATAAGATGAGGCTCAACTGGAAATAAGTGAAAACTATTAAGCAAGAGAGGAAAGCACATTCTGAATAGGAAATGGAAACCCAGAAAGGTAGTAAAAGCTGGAGACCTTGGGGCTAGGTTGGACAGTAAATTAGAAATGAAAATGCAATAGAATTTGGCAGCAAAAAAGGTCAATGCGATTTGGGACTGCATGTGCCAAGACTTCCCATCACGGAGCGGGGAGGATTGAGCCTATTACCAATTTTCAGATTTAAGCAGCTTGACTAAGTTTCAAATCAATATCCAAACATTTGGGTGCTTAACCAAGTCAAACCTGAAAACCCTTTTGGATTCTCACTTTGGTTCCTAACATCTTTATGCTTGGTCTCTTTTCTGAGAATTCAATCTGTTGTAAAAATGAATCTTTCAAGATAAGCATCTGCAGCTGCCAAGAGACTATTGTGATAAGCTGTAGAGGATGACTCGGCGCCTGCACGAACTGGGATTTGGGAATTAGAAGAAATTGCTTTGCATTTAGTAGACGCGTTTCAGATGCCTGAGAACACAGCCCTTGGTTCACAGAACTGCTGTTTTACTTATTTGCAACCCAAACCACAGCTGTTTTACTTAAACAATACTTTCTTCCGATGCCCGTTACCCAGGCCACTGGGTAGCACGCACCAATAAATAAAGAGAACTCTCCAAATAAGACATAAAACAGCTCTTTCACTTCCAAAGTCCCAGCAGCAACCTTCCCACTGCCAGAGCCCCATTTGCTGCCATTTCCTAATCCATAATGTAATGAGGAGCACAACCAAAGCTGCTTTTCCTCTGAAACACAAGGTCCTTACAGAGCGAGTGCAGACTGTGCTTCAGAGCCATCAGCTCCCTCTGAAAATAAGACTTACTAATATTTATTGCCAGAAGTATTTAGATATTATGGTGCATTGAATAGCAAGATTTTGTCTTTGAATGCGTAGGTGTTGCACTGCTTTTATAACCAAAATTACATCTTTCAGCTGTTCATAATAGTTTGATGTAACTGAATCTTCAGAGTCAAGGAAGTTAAAATCACTTCAGCCTAGACATTCATTAGTAATTTTCTCTGAAGAAGGTAGAAATTTATTTGGCTTGATCTAATGATTGAACTAAGTAGGTTTTCTTCAATCCGTCTGCCAAGCTGGATGTATCTGTGTGCTCTACAGCTGCATTAGAAACGTTCCTCATAAGTACAAACAACTAAGGGAGCTTTGAATGACCATTCATTGTTAAGATAAACCCAGTGCTAAAACCTTGCTGGTTTTTGAGAGCTGTCTTGAGCTGGGGGGGAGGAACTTCCCCGTTATTTCTCTTGAAGGCTATAGGAACACATTTTTCCAGGCATTTCACTTAAAGGCTGAGAAACAAATGCACTCACAGAGAAGATGTAATCATCAGTAAACAGCATACTTCCCAGCCGTACGGAGAAAACACTGGAAGTAACATTTATTCACAAGATGGTGTATAAAATTTCCAGTCAGACAGAAGCAGTAAGGGCAGTAAGGGCAGAATCCGCTCCGCAAGTAACACAAATGCTGAAACGCAGAGCAGTGGGGAGACCAGAGGTGTGAGGGTACCCAGCTTCCAGCCCTGTGCCTCTCACTCCCTCTCCTCCCACACTGCTGGTGCTGGAGTGAGTGCTGGCAGCACCGGTACCAAATGCCAATGCAGCGCTGCTCTGTGCCAGTGCTGCTCTGGGCTGTCTGCAGGAAGCTGGGCTCAGGGCGAGGGCTCCGTCCTCAGCAGTGTCATCCAATGCCCGCACCCCTGCCAAAGTGTTTTACTGCTGCTCCAGTACAGAGCAGCATTGCTCTATGCAAACAGCGAGGACAGCAGAGTTCAAAATGAGAACTGGGTTTGCCAGTAGGCGTTGAATGGGAGGAAGAACTTGGACTGCCCTAAAAATAGGAGGGATGGGCATGGCTGCTCCTCACGCATGGCAGGCCTGCGGGAATGATGCGGGGCTTCCCCCGATGGCCCAGCAGGCTTTGAATATGTGAGGTTCACAGTTTCCAAAGTCTCTTAAAGGCTCCATGGTCTGACTCCACAGCTGTAGCTTTTGTTTTCTTTCATCCACTTTGTAAGAAACTCACAATTATTTCTTGCTTGTGAAACGCTTAATTTTGCTGCTGCTCCTTTTGACCTGAACTGCAGGTTAACTGAGACCCGAATTACACCTGTCGGATGTAGCGTGTAGCAAGTAATCTTAAAAACAGGAAATCTTTTAAAGAGAGATCACAAAGGCTTAGTGCAAGCTGTACTCACTTCCTTACACTCCCACTCATCACACCAAGAAATTACGGGCTCAAATAAGTGCATTCTTCTCTGGGTTCCTGGAAGATAGCAACAGAGACTTGAGAAACGCACCATTAAAGATCCAGTGTCAGTCTCGGTACCAAACGTTTAGTGGAAATCAGAATGAAGATGCATTATGATGAGGACATCCATCTGAAAATCAAAATGTAATTAAAAAAAAGAAGAAGTTGTCATATTGCAGGGAGGGCTGGCTGGAGTGCATTACAAGGTGGTTTTAAAAACAGCTACGATAAAATAATGCCTCTGTTGCTGTACACATCCCAGGGAGGCAGGCAGGAAATTGGAAAGGAAGGTTTGTACCTGAACCTGTCTCAGGCTCATGAAGAGCCTCATCATTCTAACGTCAAACAAATGGGAGTCTGCCAATGCGCCGGGTGGTGTAAATTCAGAGCGCTTCCACTTGCTTCAGTGCAACGATGCCCATTTACACCAACAGAGGAAACACGGCTTGGAGTTTTCCTCCTCACACTTAAGTCTTCTGGCTTTTGCTATGCTATCAAAAGACTTTTTAACAAAAAATTATTCCTGCTCATTTTAACAGCTGCTTTCAGAGGATGGAAACGTGGGGTCTGATTCTTATCTTGGCTGAGCCGGCATAAAATCAGAGGCACCGACTGCTCTGGTAGCAATGCCCCCATCTGACCCCGAGCAGCTGGGTGATCTGCTGCTTGCCCACCTCCAGGCACTGGCCAAGGGAAGTGCTGCCCACCTCCCTCACACCAGCAGCCCAAGCAGCCCTCCCCTGCATCCTAAAAGGAGAATGTTTTTCCTCAGAACTTCACACTGGGGGTCAGAGAGCATGCTGCAGGCATAACCAAAGCTGTGCTCTTTGCATAAGTCTCTGAACAGGACTTTTGGAGTCACACATTTATGACAGAGGTAATTTGATGTTATTGGAGTTTTTTGCACTTAAAATTCAAATCTGCCAGCCATTCATTTATTCATGACCTGAATTTATGTGCTCAGTTATTTCTACCACGTACACCCCTAAGTCACTGCATAGCTCTTCAGAAAGGAGCAGAACAACCCATTTGCCTGGCCACTGCCATCCTAGGGCCACGTGGAGCAGGAGCTGGTCAGCACGGCCTCTCCCTGCATCGCTGTGACAGCCCAGCACACAACAGGTCTGTAATGCAGCACAGGGAGCGCAGCCCCATGGTGCAGCAGCGGTGACACAGCAGAAGATGGCACCGGAAAGCCAAGGAGTGGCAACATGGAACCGGAAAACCAGAGAACAGTGAGCATGCAAATGCGACTTCAGAAGATAGATTAATTACAATTTATATCAATTAGGGGAATCACAAACCTGTTTAACCCATGCTCACCATACACAAACGCAAAGTGCCACCTATTTTGTGGTTACACACCAGGACTCCTAGCGATGCCACAGAGACACAGCACTGCCATGCTGGAGCATGCCCATCTGCTCTGGTATGGAAATCTCCTTGCAACACATGCTATGGAAATATTTGCAGCATATGGTTACCTTCAGTCATAAGAAGAGCGGTGCTATAAAGCAAGGAACTCCATCTATAGCCAATGGAACACATTCAGAGACAAATCCACTGTGGTCCCAATCTCCTTCCATTCAGTCAGAGGTTTCCAGAAGAGCAGAGCTGCAAAGAGCAGAGCTGCAAAGAGCAGAGCTGCACGTGTTACTGCAGCACTGACTGCTCCTGGTTTCTCTTCTGTCCTTCTGTTCTTGAGCCACGCTCATCACATCCTGGTGACCATAGTCAGGCGATTCCTGAGACACACTTTGTGTATCATTTTCTCTCCAATGGTCCTGGTGGCTTTGTAAGCTAATTAAAATAGAACTTCAAAGGCTTTTTGTAATAGATGATAGTGTCTTCGGTTTCATGACATCTGTTAAAATTTACAACTAAGGATGTCATTTCTGGTGAAAAACATGTTCTTTTACATCCAGCCCATTTATTTATGTATTTATTTTGTGACAGAACATCTAATTTTTAAGAGACATGCAAAAGCAATCATTAATCATGTGTTTGTCATGGAGCAGCTTCCCCGGCAGTTAACTAAAGTCTACAGACAAGCTGCCTGAATGCAGCTGTTCTGAAGACAGTCACTGGGAACATGCAAATAAAGCCGATAGTCACATTTTTTCCCTTCTTTCTTTTTTGTTCTTTTTTTTTTTTCTGCTCTCCCCAAAGCTCAGCAGAGTTTTGGTAAAAGAAAATAAAGTGTGGGCAAATCAGACACTGGAGTCATCTGGAGTTGTCTTGTATTTTCAGACAGACATTGCACTCTGTTATCAGAATAGCTGCAGAAAAGGTTTCGTGCTTTTGTGTATTATTCCTTTTAAAGAAATATGTTCTGCCATATTCCGTGCTGCAATCACAGTTTAAAATGCTGGCATAACGACTTAAAGCACAACATGTCTGTTCATTTGATTTGCAGTTTGCCTTGATGATCGTTCTGTGCCGCTGAAAAGGACTCCGGACATAAAGCAGTCCATGCAGATGAGTCGTGAACAATCCGCTTAGGAGTTTATTTCAGTATCTCAGAACACTTGATTCCTTTGTCTCTGTGGCTATCTATGACAGTTTCTCCTGTGCTGAATAGCTCAGCCCTGCATGGCAGCCCAACCCTGTCCCCATGGACGCACAGCAGCCAGGAGTGCTGTGCTGACCACATGCCATGGCTCTGCCTTGGGCCGTGGTGTATCCAGCTGGGGGGACCTGTTTCCATGCTACTGCTGCTCCCGGGGTTCCTTTCATCCTGCAGACAGCCTCAGAGAGTACATTGTCCTGCTTGGTACCTGAGAATCAGCACACTTTGGTGCTGCTGAAATGGCTGGCTGAGATAGGGCATGAAGGTCACTATGTGTGCCAGTGATTAATGGATTAATATCTTTGCTGAGTTCTTCTCTACGCTTTAATGAATATGCTTGGTGTTCAGCATCAGCCTAGAGGGTATGCAGCTCAGCTTAGAAAACCTATCTTGCAAAAATCAATGAAAAATGAAAGGACCAATGTCCATTACCAGGAGGGTTAGATGCAGCTCATCGTCTTCCAAACAGCATAGCAGTACTAGCTTATAAACCACAGTTTTATATCTACAGGTTGCTATTTTTGATAAACAAAAACCAACTTCATACCTGAACTGTACTGAAGCAATCTAGAGGTTGTCCTTGACAGTCATTAATTTAAAGGAAAAATAACTTGAATAATCCCAAATTCCCCATTACTATGATATTTTTCCTAAACATTAGGTCTCCATTTTGGAGAACATAGACCAAAACCCAGCTGACTTATAGAGGAGCCAGGTGTGGATGTGGAACAAACACTGTAGGACAGTTGCAAAATGTGTGGTTAACAGCAGTGAATGCGTTCAGCACCCGTAGGATCTTGAGTGCATGCCCTGAGACAGGGAGCAAACCAAACCGCAGACAGGGCTGGCTGTTTCAGACACCTGGCCTTTACCACATGGTGTGGATCTCTTGGTCAGCTCAGGGGAAGAAGATATTTCCCCAGTGGGTTTTGTGGCAATCCCTGCAGCCAGGCTGTAAGAGCTGCTGGGAGAGGGGCAACGGCAACATTGTCCATGAGAGCCCAACCGCTGGGCTGAGCCAGACACCCGCCAGCACAGCCCAGGGCAGAGCTCAGCCCTCCTCGTGCTCCTGGGCTGACACTGCACTCCCCCATGGCATGCAGCCACATTGTGTGCAGCCATAGTTGTGTCTCTTTGTCGTACGAAGCTAAAAATATTAACCACATTACAAGTGAATCTCAGAAAAGTGGTAAAGATTCATGCCAGCGCTATAAAAATGCCCGATACTTTGCTTTTTAAAAGGCTGTCTTCTACCTCTCGTACTTTGATTTCTGAGCTTTTGTGCTTTTTAATCACACAGCAGTGAGAAAACAGTAAATGCCTTCTTAAAAAAAAAAGGGTTGAAATTGAAAATAGGTTGGATCATTGATTGAAAATAGGTTAGATCACTGATGCCCTGAGGCACAAATATAGGCAGAACCAGATTGCCTGGACTACTTACACCACCTCTGTGCATCACAGTGCTCCTCTGACTTCAAACTGGACAGACAACTACCTGAAAAGCTCTATAGAAGCTTAATTTACTGTTAGCAAATTACTGCTAAACTGGCACGGATATTCACAGCCTCAGATACTCATTGTAGGCAAGGGACTGCTGGCATTATGATATGGGGTGGTTTGGTACATAACTCTCCTTGACTGTCTTTCCACGCTCTGCACAGTGCTTCAAATGCAACATAGCTGAGAAGCACACGGCTACAGCAGCTCCTTGGAATCTCTTGTATACTACTGTGAAGTGAATTGCCATGTCTTTTGAAGTGAAACCCTCTTGCAGAAATAAAGCAGGCTCCTATAGTAGAATGGTGGCATTACATTGCTTCAGCGTGGCACAGTACTTATTCTTTTCTAGAAAATGGCATTTAGCAAACCTTGTTTTTGCTTTATCACATTAGGGAAGACAGAAATCAAATAACATTCACACATTTTCATGATCTGTTGCAAAATGTATACATGTATGTGATATCAGCATGGGTTAGACACAGATATTTCAGCATCTGGTAAGGGAGCTGGAAATGAACACCTCTGCATGTGAAAAAAGATTGCTGTCAAGCTACAGCAATAACATAGACCTTGATTCATCTTGATGTCAAACGTCTATATCTTCATGTAAATGAGTATCCCAACTCCCTCCTGTCTTCATTAATCATTAGTGTAAGGCTAACAGAACAACAAAATGTGTTTGTTGTAATTCTCACAAAACTCACTCCCACTCGGTGCCTCCGTGTGGCACATCGGATCCAACGACCAGCGGTACAGCATGGCCACTGCTCACCCCATCCGCCATCCATGACCTGCTTCAGTCTGACGTACGTGGCATTAATCACGTGAAGTTTAACTTAAAACACACTGTGCCCTTCACTTTTGGCATGTAAGCAGAAGACAGAATGAAGGCATGGGGCTCCATCTGTAGAGATCTTTGCTACTTCCTCCTTCATCTGCCCTACTCAGAACCAGCGACCTTCCCTGCAGCACTGCTGATGGGTGCTCTCAGAGAGCCTCTTCAGTGATCAAATATGCTGTCCAAAGGATGACAAGCTCTTAATATTACTCAGTGCAGCAAAGAACCTTTCTTAGTGCTCCAAGGTTGATAGAAATCACAATAGCCTCTGCAGCATCACCCAGATGTACATTATTTCTCAGTTTATCCGCAATAGATTCACCTCAAATTAAATTATTGTGAATTAAGGGCTTTTGTTCAGTTGTGCTTTAAGATTACTCTTTTCACACCTACAGGAGTTGGCTCATGCATTGATACGTGAGGAAATATGTCATTAAATTTGAGACACTTTGGTAACAAGTTGGCCCTTCAATGCAGGTGAACCACAAAGACCGCGGTGCAAGGCTCACCAGGACACCCTTACCTTCACCTTCCTCCTTCAGAAAAGTGCCCCCAAGGTGGGGGGGATCATTCATGCTGTGATGCTTCATAGAATCAAATCACCGTTTATGCAGTCTAAGGCAAAACATATCTGAATCAAAGGGCATCTTAGCAATAATATCAAATGTGACAAGGTGAGTATGAACTGGGTCTGATAACTAATGGCTTTTTGACTTTTTAAGATGTTCAATTGAACATTTGAAAGGTTGAGTCTCATACCAGGTCTAGAAAGCACCCTGGGGGCAGGCTTAAGTAACTATGCCATTAGGCAGTGAGCTGCAAATTGCCTATTAAGTCTGACTGAAACTGTAAAATTGCTTTTCACAATGCAAATTAATGTAAATAAGAACAATTGGTTACACATATCACAGACTATCAAATTGACGGCAGATGATGCTTGCTGTTTTTTTTCTCTCTCCTAAATTAGCATTACTTTAAAGTTAAATTTAGTGTGTGTTTAAGAGCTCTGGATATTGCTATGATAAATTCTATCAGTTGTTATTAATGACATGCACATAGGGATGCGTATCCTCCATTGTAGGTCATATAAACCTCTTCCGATGCAAGTTAGTGATACTTTCTTTCAAGTCAAACAGAAAACCCACAAAACAAGCTACTTAGCAGCCTACTCAGCTGTATCTTAACCTTATCCAGAAGAGAGAGATTATGGATCAGTTATAAAGCCATTAAGAAAGAAGGGGAAAAGCTGTGCGTTTCAAAAGCACCATCAAAGGTGCAGAGCCTCCGTGCCAACCCACCGGGCGTCAGTCGCTCGCCGGTGGCAGCAGCTGTGTGCAGGAGCCAACACTGCTATTGCTGAGACCTGGCCATCATTTGCTTTAATTTCCGTCACAGAGATGCAGTACAGTGCAAATCAGAAAGGCCCCCTATTTTACATCATCTGAGGTTGACTGAAGTGACCGTACTCAGGCACAACCAACCTAATCACTTTGGGAGCTCAAGGTGTGCATCAGGTGATGCATTCTTTAGGTCTTCGTGGTCCACTTCTGTGTCACAACTTCAGCTGTCAGGGAAGTTTCACGCTGGCAGCAAGGAGCGGATTTACCGCTGCAGTCACAGTGAGCTTTCCTATGTAGCAGTAAGGAGGTCGCTCTTATCAGAGATACTTCTTATCAGGATTAACACACATTATCTGAATTTTTACATTCCCATTAGCTACAGAAATATCTGTTGTGTTTATTACAGACTCCTGCATAAATCAGATCCCCCGATAGCTGCCCCTCCCCTCACCAAGGTGAAGGAGGCAGCAGGCAGCGCCCACAGTGCTCTGGGCCCTTCCCAGGATAGCAGCTGGCACTGCACCGCCCAGGGTGCCAACAGCACCCCATGTTCCTTGGGCTGTGGGCACCCGTGCAAGGCTGAGGTCTGCCTTCAGGCCCACATCTACCCCCTGGAGCCACAGGGAGAGAACAGGTATCAGGAGACCCGTGAAGAGAGCCACAAGGGTGAGGAACACAGCTGAGGTCAGGAACGGCCAAGTGCCTGTGAGCAGCTGATGGGCACTGCTGGAATTCCAGGCCGTGACCATCCCTTCCCCTTTGCTGTGCTGCTGTGCTTTCTGCAGCTCCTTCCTTTCTTTTTCTGTCATTTTAATTGCTGTTTTAAAGAACAGCATTTGGAAAGAGAGTCTGGTACAAGGGGCATGGGTCAAATAAACACCGTGTTTGCTTCTCTTGCAGAGTAATAAATTTTAAGCAAAAAATAATTAGCCACAAGCTGGGATTGTTTTCTTTCAGCCTTGGGGACCTTTCGGTGGCAATGAGCTTTCTCTGTCTCCCTCTCATTAACATACTGGTAGATACGGATTAATTAGACAAAAGGAACTTACACCGCACATGGAAACATTGACCTATATTATAGCCTGGCTCTCCGTGTCCTGCGGGGTTTGTTCAGGTCTTGCTGAGTCTGGCTCAGCTGCATGCATTAGAATCCTTCAATATCGCGTTACTCGCTATATGAGACACAACAGTAAAAGATTTTAATCCCCACATCAGCCAAACCAGCCTTCTTTTCCTGTAACATTATGGCATTTACTGAGATGTTACAGATGAAGGCTTCATTTAAACAAAATACAGCTTGCAGACATTCGACAAGAAGATAAAGCAGTATCAGCTGTGCTGCATCCAGCAGCCCCCTCACTGCTACATCCCTGGAAGCAGCTGGGAGATCCTTGGCCTCTGCCTGAGGTCAGTGATGATACCGCACATCTCTGCTGGGCTCCATGAGCCGTCCCTGCCCAGTGCTGCCTGGGGCATGGAGAGAGCAGACCCTGCCACTGCAAAACCTCCCTGCACCCATCAGCAGCTCCCTGACACCACCTTTGGCTGACAGGTCTCTGTGTGCCTCCTTGCCTGCACATCCAATGCTTTGAACACGGAGGAGCTGCGTCTCCAGGACCCATTCCATGGGGAGCTGCTCCTGCAGCTCAGGGAGCTCTGCTGAGGGTGGGAGTGGAAAGCTGAGCCCTGCAGTGTGAGCTGTGGGCATCAGCCCTTCCAGGTGCCCCAGCGTGGCAGTACTGCTGCTAACACAGCATTCACACTGGCTTCTGCAGTGCATGGAAACTATCTTCTGTCCCCTCAGGGCCATCCTGAATCACCAACGTGCATGGAAAAAACCATAGCCCTGAGCCTGAAAACTGCTGGATCTGTAGTGTACCCATTGCCTAGGTCTCAGCTGCGGTCTTTGCAGACAAGAAACCATTTGATGGGAGCTGCTGTTGCACTCTCTATCTGAATACTGTTCTTTGATAATAGTGTTCAGCATATGCACATACACACACGCTCTGAAAACCCGTACTGCTCAAAAAGAAAGTATAACATGAATTCTGAATACCAGTAAATTTGAATGTTAAAGAGCTGTTTTCTGAGCATCACGGCATTCCCTGTAAATCACTAACGATAAAATACAAGGCTTTATGAGACTAACAGACACGGTTCTGTATTCAGATTTTTGAATTATTGGAAACAGCATCCCTATATACATAAAATCATACTGCCTTATTTTAGTGCATTTTGTAAGTAAATTCTTAACAGATGGATGGAGCACCAGAAGGGTAACACGAGGGAGTCAGCAGGTGGACATACAAGCCAAGAATGGACTGGCACTGATCAGATTATCAAATCCAAATACCTTGAGACGAGCACAAGCTGCCCGCAAAATAGGCTGGCACTGACAAGATAAACAGGCAAAAATAGGATGGCCATGCGGAGCTTTCACAGCATCCTCCTCCAGACCCAGGGATTCTTCCTGCAGGCAAAGGCGCTGCTGCAGAGCTTTCCAGCAGCCTTCATCCGCATGCCCAGGGCTGGGGAGGCCATGAGATAGGAGACCAAGTGCTGCTGATTCCCAGACCTGCGGGAGGAGTGAGCTCCCTTCACACCCAGGCACAAACATGTGCCATCTCTTCAGTTCTATTCTTACATAAGAGTTCTCAAAGCACATGTATACTTTGGTCTGACGGGTCGGGCAGGATGAGGTCCAGTGAGCTCTTTCTCTTCCTCTTGCAGTACATTCCTGGCCCACAGCCTCCTCTCAGAACAACCAACTTCGGCATCTTTAGGTGAGGAACTTCCACAAGCACACTGTCCCAGGTCTTTTCACCAATTTTATTGCTTTATCACCTCATTTCCCTACTGAAAACGTAATTTTCATCTTCCCCACGGATTTATCTTCTTAAAAAAAAATAAAGAAGAGGGAATTCTAACTCCGACTCCAAACCAGCAGAGCTCTCACCTACACACTGAGCTCTGTGATAGATGCTGGCCCATGGGACGAGGACATCCAACACATGTAAGGGACAGCAGCGGTCTTACAGAGAAACAAAGAAACAGCAAACTCTCACAGCAATAAGCACTCAGCGCAAGGAGACTCAAGATCTGCAGAAGAAATCAATCCTTCTCGGTCTCTTTTCCACTCTAATGATCGTAGGTGTTGATGTCACAATTGCCAAGGACCCTTTCGATAAGCACTGGCAGTACGTCAGCAGCGCCTCTCAGTGAGATCGCCCTGGGGGACAGTCAGTGTGCAGCATCCCACTGTAACTCTGCATCTTTATCTGTGTCTCTTGGCAGGCTCTTCTGTATCAGAAAAGATTGTTTATGACGTTTGGGGGGAAAAGAGCTTCAACTGGCTAAATCAAAATTCATTCTCTTATCCTTTAAAATAATTATTTACTCAAAACACATTTCCGAAGATGGTCTATTATACCCATGTTGCATGTCTGCAAAAAGTCAAGGAGTTATGCTTGTCAAAGGAGACGTGAGAGCCTAGCACACTAAAATGCAGCCGAAGCAGCCTCTTGCTATCCTACAAGCACTGCCTGGATTAAACCTTGCCTCGTCCCTTGCGGTTCTGGAAGCAGTTGCGCATGATTTAATAACATCTAGATGGGATTACTGTAATTCCTTGTTTGCGGCTCTGCCAGCATCCCCATTACAGAATCTGCATTCTGTGCTGGCCCCACAGCTGGAGCTGCCTGAAGCAGACCCGCCACAAGGCCGTGTCTCAACGTTCCTGCCAAGCCTTACATCCAGAGAGGATTCAGAATGGATTACTGACGCGAGTTTTTAGCGGCACGCTCAGTTCATTATGGTCTCATCCTGCAGCCCGGTGAGAACCATTAAATTCGAGTGAGGACAGCTAAAGACTGAGCGATTGTTTCATTAGCACTTAGCCATCGTCCATGGTAATTCTCAAATGAGATGTGTGGGGCAGTGTGCTTCACCCTTTTGTTTTGTACATTTGCTGCTTTCACGTGGCTCCTTTTCCCACAGCTTCTCTCCTTTGCTTTATTTTACTTTTCTAAACGGAAAAACCTCTCAGCCGCCTAAAATGTAATTCTCAGCCAAAGCCTATTTAATACTTTAAATATAATTGTGGCAAGGTCCTCTCGGTGGCTGCACAAATAAGGAAATCAGCACCTCTTCGCGGTTGCTGTAAGGACTGGTTTTTCCTCTCTTTTCACCTATTGACTGAATTCTCTGTGATCACAGCACTCATTGGATTCTGGAAGCACTACTGATATTGTGTGAACTGAGATGTGCTAAGACAACAAAACGTTGCTGGTCAGGGTTTCCAGGAGCCACGGACAGCTCTGTGTAGTCAGCTTGCCATGTTTTCCGTCTGAGTTCTCTGTTTGTTTGCTTGTTTCCTTCTGAAAACGTTTGGCCGTGTTCCGTGCGAAAGCAGTGCTCCTGCAGAGCACGAACAGCAGTGTTACAGCCAGGTGCATGGGGAACAAACTGCAATCCCAGACACGGTGAAGCTGTGAGGACAACCTGGAACTCAGCATCCAGGGCACAGCTACAGAGCTCAGCACGCCTCACGTGCACCACCGGCAGCCTCAGCTGTGCTGCACAGCAGTCATCCTGGTGAAAGGAGCTGAAGGCAGGCAAGGTTTGCAGTCATAGATTTCAATGACTTGACAAACAGTTGACTTGTGGTATAGCTGGAGAGAGGGCCCACATCTTAAAGCTGAAACAAAAGTCATAAGCATTACTCATTACAAGCATTTATGAGAGAAATGGAGGCTCTAAGGGAGACTTGCAAGTCAGTCTCACCCTTCCAGGGGGAATGGTTTTAAACCGAGACAGGGAAGGTTTGGGTTAGATATTAGGGGGGTTGAAATTAGATGATCATTGTGGTCCTTTACAACCCAGGCCATTCTATGATTCTATGATTCCTCCTGCTGTGTTACTGGTGCCTAAGTGCTTTAACAGCAGTCAGCTGAAACACTGGAGTTAATGTCCAGACACCAGGTGTTTTACTGCCTGAACTTGCAGGTCGTGACAGACACAGATCCTGCTGCGTGGGCTTGCCACTGTGGCCATGCTACACCTATTGCTGAGCAGCCATGCCTCCACTGTACCAAATTACATGGCCACCTTGCCCAGGCCTGAGGTTATCCACACCGCTTAATTCCATGCTGAAGATTTGTTCCTGGCTCATACCCACCGAGCTCAACACAGTTAGCATCTGGCCATAGAGTGTAGGTGAGTAGTAGTGGGGAAAACACATCAGGCAATGTGGCCACACTGCTGATCGCTCTGGTCAAGATCCACAGTTTCCTTCTGTGACTGGTGAAAATGACCACAAACTTCAATGCAATTCTGCTTGTGTAAATAAATCTGTCATCAGCGGGATCTTCCTTCTCAAGTTTAGTTTACATTTCCTTGAAAATGCCCAAAGAGTGAGATCTACTGTCACTGCCACAGCACAGAGGAAGCCAGGTGCGTGGCCGAGCACTCGCTAATGATGAGTGGGGGTCACTGCACCCATGCTGCACCCACCCTGGGTGCAGGGCTCTGCTCCGGGTCCCACTCTGCAATGCAGCATCTCAGGAAGGGATGTGGAGGGCGGCGACAGGGCAAGGTGTTGGGGCCTGAGATGCACGACCCAAAGCAGCAATCTGCAAGCAGGGCGAGCTGCTGTGCTGTGGGCTGCAGAGTCAGTTTCTCTTTGGCCCAATTAATAATGCATGTTTTATAGACAAACGGAAGTTTTGTAGCTCTATGAACATGTAATTACAGTCTTGGTGTGAAATAAAAAGTTAAGCCCAGGTTTCCCTCATCCCCAAAGCAGCTCAGCAGAAAGCTGACCCTGGTTGTCTTCCTCACTCTGAGCTTCCAAAGATCTCATTGAGGCAGCTGAAGCCAATCTCACACACCCAGGCAGCACAGAGGGGTTCCTTGCTTCCCAGCAGCCTCACAGAACACTGGCTGTGCTCCCAAGTTCTGTTAAGCCTCTGTTTAATTTGCAGCCTGGTGTGTCATGGGTGGCAGAGGGGAGTCCTGAGCACGGGTCTGTCTCCACATGTGCAGTGCTTCTGCCCTAAGGCAGCAGCAGGGTGACAGCTCCCAACCCCACACTGCAGATACAGTGAAAATTCTGTGACAAATGCTACGGGCTGCAGGACAGGGTGGGCTCCTGCACCTGAGGATCCCAGCTCCATCTGGAGCAGCTTGTCACCTGCACAAAGTAGATTCAGTCCCATGTTTGATCTTAGCCCCCCGTAAGCATTCAATGTGCATTTCAGTGTCCTGCTGGGCCCTTCCCAGCCCAGTCTTTGCAGCACCAGGCTTTTGTCTTGTAATATGAGGTAAAACAACTTCTGCCTGGGCTCATGAACAGCAGCAGAAAACAATATTCAGTTGTGAGCTGCACAGTGAAGATGGTAGAAAGTAAAAGTGAATCAGTTGTGCTAGATAAGATGCCAAGAGAAAAGTTCAGCACATATGCTGGACCTGCAGCGGAGCAGGGAACACCTACAGGGGGGCTTGGATCCACGCCCTGGGAATGGCAGATTGTCGCTGCAGGGACGGCTCTGGTGGGAGCACAGCCAGGGATGCCATTAAGGGATTGCAGCAAAAAGTGCAAATAATGACCACCACGGGGAACCACTCCCACCAAAAAGTAAAGGAAAAAAAAAGAAACCTCTGTAACCACTGCAATGGGCCCAAAAGTCAGCATGAAGACAATTTCCACACACATGCTGCTGCTGCTGCTATAACCCTGTGCACAGGGACACTGGTGTCCGCCAGCAGCAGGAACAGCAGGTAGCCACAACTACGGGGACCTTAAACACAGCTTCCACCAGGACACTCAATAACCACCTCATCGTACAAAGCACCAGCCTGACAGCTGCCTCTGCAGAAACCCAGGAGCCACCCCTTCATCCCAGCACTGTAGGGATCTCTCCAGCTGGTGGAAATGGGGCAGCATCTTTACACGTGCCTTTGTAGCCACGTGGATACATGGAGGACGCTGGATGCTGCAGCACAGCCCAGCCATACCGCTGCAGAGCCAGCACCCAGCAGCACACTGGGGCAGCTTCTACATCAGATGGCAATCCAGGCTTTGTCTACTACAGCTGTTTGTATTTCTCTTCCCTATTTCTCCATGTTTCTACCACAACAGCCGTTAGGCTGTGTTTGGGAACTGTTGAGTCACGGCCTGAACCAGTGATTGATCACCTGAGGCAAGCACTGGGTCAGCCGTAGGAGCACAGGCGAAGGCAGTTCAGCTGTGTGACTGGAAGGGGTGGAACCTGGCTCCACCCCTCCTAGACCCCATTTAAGGGCTGACTGCCACTAGAAAAGGACCTCTTTCTGGAGATCCCTCCTCTGGGGAGCTTTTCATTGTGAGCCTGAATCTTTGGATACAGGTGAGCATTTGTTCCTTTGCTATGTCACTACATTACTCTTTCCAACTGTCCATTCATTGGCTGTACAGGCTGCCACAGCATTCCAGAGATCCCAAGGAAATGTTATACCTGGTTAGCTCAGGCTTGCAGAGTGCCTTTAATTAGGTAGAACGGGAGCAGAGCAGCTCAGTGGGCCAGCTGAAGTTACACACAAACCATGAGCGGCTGACCCTCCCCATGCCTCCTGGCTTTCCTTCCCAGCAGCTAATTGTTCCTATTAAGGTAAGGAGCTCTTCGATGCAACACTAAAACCTAGAAGAGAGAAATACACCTGCTTGCTTAGTCACCATCACGTTCCTCAGATAGCAGTATGGGATAATATCTTAGCATAATTCACCAATTTGTGACACAGATTGAATATCATGTGCGTACAAATGAGACCAGTAAAATAAAATAAAAGTTAACAAGCCACCTGCTCCACGACACAAAGTTTCATAAATGTCATGAAATTTTATGCTGCTATAAAATAGTGCAATGGAAAAAAAAACTGCCATTATTTCACTGCAAGGGGCAAAAGCATTCATGGTGCTTGCCGAGACTTGTTCAGTGAAACACAAAAATAAGAACACAGAAACACTGAGAAGGACCAGGTAGTAAAATTCCCCAGAAAGTGGGCCGATAATTGAGGCTTACCAGCATGTCTTTGCATGACGGTGCTCCCATATCACAGCTTCTGATTGAAAGACTTCTAGGACACGGATTGTGTCATCCTCCCTCCTAGAAATGAGGCACGTTTCCTACCAACGGATTTATCCCAGCCTGAGCAAGAGCCATGAATCACACCTGTACGGGAGACGAAAACAACAATAATGCATTGCTTTCTCAGGTAGGGAAACTGAAGCTGAGTTGTGGATGGATGGAAAACCAGACAATGGCCCACGTCATCCCAGTAATAATTTCATAGTGTCACTTGTATTTAAATACACTTAGTTTAATCAGGGAAACATGATATATTGGCACCACCACAGCCTGAATTCATTGCCTCCTTTTCTCTCCATCGGTCCACACGTTGCTGTGCATGTATGTGGGTAGCACTGCACTCCTCAAAACCCTTCTGTGGGGTTGAGGAGCACAGGCCTCCAACATTGGGCAACGTTCCACACACCCAAGCAGGGAAGCAGATGAGTCCCTATTGCACTGTACTCAGACAGTGGTGCTGAGTGTCAGATGTTACATATTATTTAAATCCCAGCTCCCAGGCTGGCATCCTGGGTCATCACCAATGGCTAAAGCTATCAAAAGTCATTAAAGAACTTACTCATCAGTCTACCTGCTTCCCATTACGCAGAGATAAGTTAAGCAAGTTAAAACAGTTCCCAGCAAAAATCTACTGAAATGACTCAAAATTAACAATAAACAAAATGGAGTTCCTATTGTGGCTGATTTTTCTTCCGTCTGTGCCACAAAGATGCCATCATTACTTCTGAGTCCAAAATGGCTTTGAAATACATTCCCATCCCCTCACAGCATCTTCTCAATAGCCTTCTTACCAAGGGTGGATGCAAACTGAAATACTCTCCTCCCCAGTTGTGCGGGCTCACTCTCCCACTCGCAGGGCACAGAGCCCACCCACACCGTGTGCCACAACCAACAGAGCTGCACCTGCATGCCTGCTTTTGCAGGGTGGGAGAGTTTGTCAGTGCTGAGCACATCCTCCTGCATCACAGCCGGAGGGACATGGGGGTGTGGAGCATTGAAGATGCAAGGGCAGGAGATGACTTCGGAGAAGCACTGCTGCTGTGCTCCTTCTTCCAGGTGATCCTTCCCACTCCAGTGCAAATCACATGTGACACAGTGCAGATGGCCCGGCAGGCACCATGCGGCAGGCATGCTGCTCACTGCCCAGGCAGGACCTCGCACACAGGTGCTGGGTTTTGCACTTGCCAGCTAGAGGGCTGCAGCCAGCACTTTTTGTTTTTTTTAAATGAGAAGTAGTCAGATCCCAATACCAGACCCACAGAGCAAGTGCTGGTAACCATCCACACTGCCTGCTCAGACGCTAATTGGTACATTGGAGATACGGATGTAGAACACCATCTGGGCAGATCTCCAGAGCTATTCTCAAGAAAGGTATGTTCAGCACTGCACGTACCAGGCAGGGCTCTTGCTCTGGCACAGTGCTACCAGCACCATTCCATGCAGCACACAGCATATTCCACGCATTGACTAGTGCCTGAGTGAATAACCATGGTCTTTATTTCCCCCAGAGGCAGCCATCTCCAGACGTCAGTAAATTAGAGAGTCTCCTTGACACTGATAGACAAGTTGTCATGGAGCTGCTTTTCCCTGTAACAGAGCTGCAGAGAGCTCTGCCTGCATCTCCCATTCATGATAAATGGCTCCAGGTATTCATTTGCTCGCTTGTTTATTACATTGTCCACTAATGTCTTTGCTCTGAGTGCTCACATTACTCTTGCTGCACAGCCCTGATTTCCTGAACTCCCCACGGACAGACACTGTTCTGACGGTAAGAAATTTTAAAGGGCACTACAATGTAAAGGCCTTCTGCAACAGCTTCTGGGTCTAGCAGGTAGCTGCACCAATGGCATTTTCCAGTCTAGGAGGAACCTCTCACCAGGCACACAGCAGCTTCCTCCTTCACCTGGAGCTCTCAGACTTCCACCACTGCATCCTGACCACACGTCCCAGCTCTGAACACAGTGTGCACAGCCAGACCTGTAGCCGGCTGAGGTTGAAAGGACACAGTGAGATAAACTGTCCACTTGGGAACTTGCCATTGTAATTTGCCATGGTGGTATTCAGAAGCCAGCCTCCTGATGGCCTTTAGGCATAAAACATGCTCACAACCACTCCAGTTTTCCAACTATCTAGGGATGCAGAGTCACAGAATGGCTGAGGTTGGTGGGGCCATACTGGGTCCCTCTGCTCCAGCCTTTGCCCCAGCAGGGACATCCAGAGCAGGGCGCCCAGCACCACATCAGGTGACTTTACAGGATCTCCACGGATGAGATCCCAGCACCTTGCTGGTCCCTGTACCAGGGCTCCATCCCTGCATGGCACAGCATGCTGTCTGTGGGCAGGGGCAGCTCTTGGGCTGCAGGTTGCACTCAGTGCCTCTGAGCCTGGCACTGGCACTGCTAAGCAGAGCCTGGCTCTGTCCCCTTGCACCTCGCTGCAGGGATTTAGGCATCGATAAGGTCCCTTAAGCCTCCTCTGCTCCAGGCTAGAGTCCTCATAGCAGAGGGAAAAGAGAGCCTTAAAAGGAGAGCTTAGGTTTAAGTTGACAAAAATACTGACATTAATAAGAATTAAGCATATTTCCAAATTAATTCAGTTTTTAGAAACTCCTAGTAGGCATCTACCTGCATCTTTACACGCACGGACCTTTTAAATAATGGCTTTCAGTGACCAGAAATCTCTGCCTTCACTTAACACACCCGTACACCAGCTCAGATAAAATCCCACAGGAGACGGTCCAGGGGAGCTTTGCACTCAGAATTTAGTTACTTCAGTGAACGCAAGCAAATGAACTTGGGAAGTGACTGCTGGGCCTTGGCTGCCAGCCCACAACCCAGCCTGGCAGCAGTGGCTGCGAGTAGCCCCAGCACTGAACACAGAGTGGCTCACAAATGTCAGCCAGAGCTCCCCTCTGCTGATGGAGATGTGTTTATTGTGTGCGTAGACCCATACACTGGGAATCGTAGGGTTGGCTGTAACCAAGGCTGGGTCATCTGAATCCCCTATCTATTATAGAATTTTTGCATTTCCATTTTAATAACATTTTTACCTCCCTTTCGTGTTTTACAAGTGCAGATGGATTTGACACGTGCTACAAAACGCTTTTTGTGAATGCCGGTTTTTGGGTGTTTTTTTCTTCAAAAAAGAAATCTGTTCTATGAAATGTAATGCATGAGTTGTCTGTCCTCCAACTCCACCAGTGCCAAGATTCCAAGCAAGAGCCATCCGGAAGCGTTCAACCAATTCCAGACAGAGCTGTTACATATGGAATGAAGGGGAAAAAGCCCACCAGTGCCCCAGGATCGACAGGGAGAGAGGAGACTGCAGGTACAGCTCCAGCATCAGGGGTACCTGGCTGCTGAGCACAGAGGTGAGGAAGTGCAGGAGCCTAAGGCACAAATGGCAGCCGTGCAGCGGGACCGCAGTGAAGCAGAGGACGGCAGTTCTGGTGAGAGCAAACTCAGAGCTTCACATCATTGCGGAAGGGATGTTGTTATACTGGCTGGGCACAGCCCCGCCCCAGAGGTCCTGCTCAAGCAACAGATTTCACATCAGAGGTCTCCCCGTGGAAGCAACCTACTTCTAGCACCTTGGCATCTAACCTACAAATTACCATCATCAGGTATTGTCTCACCTCAACAAACATGGCAGTTCAGAGGCTCCTTGGCACCTGTGCTAAACCCACCATTGGACTGGTGCTCAAATTACACCCAGCTGAGCTCATACTTTTGGTTCCTGAGAGAACATAGAGAAAATTCAATTATTATGTAAAAAAGAACATAAAACAACACATCAGCACTCTGAAGAGCTTACTGAAGATCCATTATTAATGTCTAGATAATGATTAGCCAAAAGAAGACCAAGTCCTGGCTGACTGCTAACTCCGAGCACACAGACTGTCAGACTCAAAATAGTAAAGCACGGTGTGTTGGAGCCTTTGCATGACCTCACTTAACAAACAGGATCCAAGAACATGAAAACAAAGAAATATTACTTTCTTTTCATCTACTGCTAGCACACTGCTAGACTGATTCATGCTGCTGGTTGTGCTGTATCCCCCTCTTCTCCTACCTCTTTCATGTGCTAGGAGATGTACCACCTCACCTCCAGCACATCTCACAAAGAGCTTAAAAACCTTTGCAAAGATATTTGATTAAGCTATCCAGAAAGATATGCGGATGAAACAATTTTTCTCCAATTTCATCCAACAGATGCTTTTTGGCCTTCTCAATGAAAATGCAGGAGATGCAAATGGACCAACTCAGCTCCAGAATGACACAGAAGCCAACCCACCCACCAGAGAATGGGAACCAGGGTCATGATCCCTGTGGCCATCCCAGAGGAATGAAATGGGCAGCCATGATGTACCTGTAGCCACTACTTCTAATGATTAAAAAAAGTTAATTAGAACTTCTGAAACAATGAGACATCCAATTTTTCACGTATGATTCATCCTGTGTCTGAACTGTTCTCCTGAGGGTCATTTTCATGGCAAATTAATCTTTCAAATGTCAAGCTTAAATTATCAGCAGTGACACCCACGACCACGGTGTCAGAGCAGCGATGGCCTTGGTGCAGATAGGCGTGGTGGTGACACTGATGATATTGAGTCTGACAATATAAAAAATTAGCTTAAAATTAAAATAACTCTGATGACATCAAATGCAGCAGAGGTTCATCCAGACCCTGGATGTGCATGCCTCTAGCTGAGCGCTCCGTTGCTGTGATTTTCCCATCTGGAAATGATGGGGTGACACTGCTGGCCTTCTCTGTACAGTGCTTTGAGAGGCACTGCTGGGAAGGGCCGGACAAATGGACAGAAAACAACAAGTGCTGCTCGCAGCCGTGCAGCAACAGGAGTTGCAGTGACTACTGCCAGCACCCTTCGGGGAGGGAGCAGGCGGATGGGTAAGCAGATAGCCCACACGTCCCTGCTGCACACACACTGGTCTCATTGCCTTCTGATCACTCAGCCATGGAAGACATGATACCAACACTAAATGGGCTCCTGAGTTGTGTTCAGCTGTGAAGTTCTAAGAAGTCACACTGTGAATTGCAATTCACATATACAGAATATAGAAAATAACTATTCAAAAGCCTTTGCCTGAGAGACCACAATTTGCTTTTAAGTAGTATTTATTTTTTGGTCATGCATTGATACATCCCAGAAATTATTGTCTACTGCCTGTTTGCAAGCAAGTCAGATTATGTTTCATATTTCTCTTGGCAAGATAAACCTCTGAAATGGGTTCTAGCAAATATATTCTGGAATCTAAACCCTCATTTTGTATGCCATCAAAATTTTACAACATTCGACCAAAATTTTCTTTTTTTTGGCAAGTGCTCTTGCCAAGAAATTCATTAGCCAGAAACTGCAAAAGGGGAAGGAAAAATCAAAATCAATATTAGCACAGGCAGAGCAAATCCTTTTGCTAATTCATGCAGGTGTTGCTAGCATTTTTCTTTTACAGTCTCAGTTATCATTGGCCCCATATAGGATGTGGCAACCATTTAACCACGTAACCTTTCGTGTCACTTATAAACTAGACTTAGATCATGGCCAGGTTCCAAATCTGGTTAAGCCTGGAAGGGCACATTGCTGAAGAGTCCAATCATAACCCTGGTTAAAAAAACATGACTTAAAAATAAGACAGGTGACTTTTTCCTGATGCATTCCACATTCTGTTAAAACAGCAGCTCTCGGCCTTCCTGTGACCCATGGAGGTGCAGAACTGGCTGGGGCACTGCAGACCTCCACAGACCTGCTGCTCTGCTCCAGGCCCTGGCGTACAAGCAAACCCCAGGGCTCCCTGAAACAGGGACAGAAAAAGTGGGGGAAAAGACAATTTTTTTCTGCCTACTCAAGCTTATGCATTGAGTAATCTATGCTAGTGTTAATTTGGACTATGTTTTCTCGTATCCCCCCAGGCAAACCACTGGTAACACAGCACTGCCTGGCTCTTCATAGGGAACTGATGGACCTACAGACAAGCATTTTGTGAACTTCAGAAAAGATTTGCAATTTACATTTTGTTATTTAAGAGAAAAACTCCCAGACAAGCAATTTAATACTACGTTCATAAATCTCATGTACAATTAAGAGGCACATTTAAGCCCTGTAGATTAGAAGTCAATACACGAAGTATAGCACTGATAATTCATTCTGTCATAGCCGTACTGAGCACAGTTTTGGTAGGAAAAAACACACACCATCTCTGCCACTGTAATTGTCACAGTCGTGCTAACAATTTAAAGAATAATTTCAGTACAGAATCATTAAGGTTGGCAAAGATCTCAGTGATGCCCCTCAGGCCTGGGGCTGCCAGCAGCTGCCATCCCAGCCGGGTCCTGCCCATGGCCAACCCTCACAGAGGGACACCCAGAGCCCACAGCCCACAGCAGTGCCTTCAGCCAGGGGTGGTTCACCCAAACCATCCCAGCACGGCTCCCCACTGCCCTGCATTTCCCAGGGAAATGCACCAAGTTCCAAGCTGGCGGTGTCTACTGCTCCTGAAACAAACACAAAGTGAAACTGAGGAGCCAGCCTTGCAACTGCCATCACTAGGTAGTTACAGATCAAACTGCACAACAAAATAAATGAAGGTGGGAACCTGCTATTGTTTTATTGCTTCATAAGTGTGCTGAAGGTGGTGAGTTGGGTGCTGCATTAAAAGTGACAGAAGCATGTTGGTTCCTGGACCCAGAGTGTGGTGATTTCATCAAGTCATTTGTGCTGAAGACAGTGATGGGGAGGGTAGAAGAGGCAACATGGAGGTGCTGAGATCTGGTAGGCACTGCCAGATAATAACATAACTCTGGTGTGGGGTTGGCTGTGCAGCTGCAGCCTGCAGGGCCAGTGAGTGCTATTGCCCTGCAGGCTGTTCTATGCTGTGACACGGCAGTGCTGACCACTGGCCTTGGGCAAAGGGACAACCCACGCCACTCTCAGACCTGCTTTGAGAAACTCCACCTGCGGGCTCACTTAGGGTCAGGAACAGACTGCTCAGCACCTGCAAAGTGTCAGCAGGAGCACAGCAGAGCTAGGAGTGTGGGCAAAACCACGGCCACCAAGCCTGCAGATCCCGAGGGGTGATGGTGACTGTAACGGCCAGGGAGCTGGAGTGTGACACCAGGGAGCTGTCGGTCAGAAACAGCAAGGATTGGTGCTCCAGGCTCCTCTCATTTAGTAGGGTTTGTTCCTCCTGAAGGGTTTAATTCAGGGAGATCTTTCATTACAAGGCAGGATTACCCCGGCTTCCTGAATTCTGCCAAGTACAAAGCACAGTGTATGAATTATTGAACTCTTCGTTTCCTATGCACACCCTGGGTAACGGCAAGGCTGCGCATTAAGAGGACAACCTGCAGATTATTCAATTCTTATGTGCTTTATTAACGTGGCATATCAAGTATACACACATCAACAGCACGCTGAAGAAAGTTTGCTTTAGACTCAAGTATTATGCAAAGCAAATAAATTATTACAAAAAGGGTTCTTCCCCAATTTGTTAGCAGGTTCAATTACTGTGCCACTTAACCTGACTATTTTAATGTTCATCTCCTTCTCACTCCATGTGAAACCTTTATTACCAACAGCATAATCATTCAAAAATACGCTAAAGCCTCAGACTGCTGAAGAGTTTTGGTTTTAGAGCTTAATTCAAGGTGCATAGCAAGAATTACTGAATCAGAAGAAAGCTGGCACATACTGTGCCTGCTGTTGGATACATCACTGATATCATTGCTGGGAACAAAGAAAACAATCCCCCGTTTTAATTAAAGGCAAAATTATGGATATAGCTTGTCTGATGCCAGCATGAAACAGAGAGGTTCAGCAGTTACCTGTGTTCCCTGCACCAAGCAGACAAATTAGTATTACCTTTTTTTTTTTTTTTTGCCTCTATCAACCATGCATATCTGCAAGGGTAGTAGAAAATACGACTAAGCCTAAGTTCTCTCCAGATATCAAACAGAAATTTTCACACACTCTTTGAGTTACTTACTCAGCAAGAAGCTAGACTGTGCTAAAGTCAACTACTCTGCAGCAAAGCGCAGCCCATAGGCAATACCACGTAGCAGGCTTCTCTGCATGCTCTCCCTGAGCGACTGCTGGGTGCCCGTACAGACTGATCAACCCATGCTTATGCTTTTATTATCAGATATAGTCTGACAGTTAAAGAAATTATATATCAGGATTGGTTTGGAATGACCACTACATAAAACAACTTCACAAAAGATCTTCATGAAACTCATTAAAGTAAAATCAAAATTTAAATACAACTGTGTGACTTTTTTGCTGTTTGATTCCCTTATTGACCTGATTCTTCTCAGCAGTTAAACAGGCATGTAAACAAAGTTTATTCAACAAAAGCAATCATAGAAAAATACAGGTTGGAAAAGACCTTCAAGATAATCAAATCCAACCACCACCCTCTCCTATTGCATTCCATCAGTAAATGTCCCTTACTGCCACGTCCACACATCTCTCAAATATCTCCAGGCATGGGAACTCCACCACCTCCCTGGGCAGCCTGTTCTGATGCTTGACTGCTCTCTCTTCCCAGTATCCAGTCGAAGCCTCTCCTGGAACAACTTGAGATCTATCACTGAGAAAAGAGATCAAAACCCTCCTTGCTGCAACCTCCTTTCACATGGAGAGGTGTGGTCTCCCCTCAGCCTCCGCCTCTTCAGAACAAACCACCACAATTCCCTCAGCCACTCCTCACAGCACTTCTTTTCTAGTCTGCTCTTCACCAGCTTAGTTGCTCTTCTCTGCACACACTTGAGCAGCACAACATCCTTCTGCTAGCAAGGGGCCCAAAACCGAGCACAGCACTCGAGGTGCAGTCCCACACTGCCATATACAAAGGGACTGCCATTTCCCTGGTCTTCCTGGCTACACAAGTTCTGGTGCTGGCCAGGATACCATTGGTCTTGTTGGCTACGTGGGCACACTGCTGGCTTATGTTCAGCCAGCTGTTGAACAGACCAGCACCCTCAGATCCTTGTCTGCCAGGGATATATCATAGAATCTTAGAATCACAGAATGGCCTGGGTTGAAAAGCACCACAATGATCATCGAGTTTCAACCCCCCTGCTATGTGCAGGGTCAGCAACCACCAGACCAGGCTGCCCATAGCCACCTCCAGCCTGGCCTTGAATGCCTCCAGGGATGGGACATATCCAGCCACTCTTCCCCAGGCCTGTACTGTTGCATGGCCCAAGTGCAAAACTCAGCTCTTATGCTTGCTCAGCTTCATGCAGTTGGCCTCAGCTCACTGATCCAGCCTAGTCAGATCCCTCTGCAAAGCCTTCCTGTCCTCAAGCAGACTGACAGTCCCCACCTAAGCTGGTATCATCTGCAGACTTGCTGAGGGTGCACCTGATCGCTACATCCAGCTCATTGATAGAAATGTCCAATAAGACTGGCCCCAGTACTTAGCCCTGGGGACACCTCTTGCGAGCAGCCAGCAACAGGACTTCCACTGCACTCGCTGTGACTCGGAGCCCAGACAGCTCTTCACCCAGCCAACTGTGCACCTGCCCAAGCCACGAGCAGCCAATTTCTCCAGGAGAACAGTGTGGGAAATCAGGGAAGTACTGAAGGACACAACTAATTTTCAACTCATAGACACTGTTGACAGATATGGAATTACTCATGTACACGTTGATCGTGCCAGTAGGAATTAATACACTGTGAAACCCAGCTGTACAAATCAGGTATGTGCCAAGAATGCTTCTGAAAAAGACCTGCTTTAGCATCTGCTAAATTCTAACGAGGCACTGCAAGCTTTGTTGAAATTAGGCCTGTGTGAGAGTGATGAGAACTTCTTTTAAAATTTGAAAGGAAAATGTATTTAATCAAATATATAAAGATGACATCAGGAGTTAGTAAAACTATTCATATAAAATAAAATTATCCAGTATGCTTATTCAATCATATTCTGCCATTTATCTGTCTTTACATATGTAGAAGAGAAAGATCTACTCCAATTTCCTAGATGCTTAGCTGTTTGAAAGAGTAACGTAATAAGAGAATTGATAAGTAATGAAAGCATTAACTGTCATATAAAGATTATGACTGTGGTGCTCGGTGGTGCAATTAAATTTAATGTTTGTTTCTCTGTCTCTGTGAATAACGACAAGATTTCCCCTGTGACTATCTAAGCAGCTGACTTATAACATCAGGACAACTGCTCTGAGTAGCCGGTGCAATTTGTTACTAACCATGTCATTAAAACCAGGTTCTGCAATTACCATAGGTGACTGTAAGCAGTAAGCAAAGCGATGGCATTTCAGTGTGATTACCTACACGAGATACCAGCATAAAACTGTCCCCAAGTCAGGTCACCCATTAAAAGAAAAATAAATAAATAAATACTCATTTCAGTAGTAGTGAGATGTAAAGCAGCACTTGTGTTTTGTTTTGTTTTCTGTTATGAGCTCTAACACGAGCATCATTAGATTCAGATATCAATTTATAATAGTTTTGAGTAAAACAACGAAGAAGACATTAATAGCAAGTGAAGATCAATCAAAATCAGAAATGGTTTGTGGAAAAAAACAAACGGGCATATTGAGAAACAGAAAACTTGACATTTACAACAAACAGCTCTTGAGAGAAATACATCAACTGCTATCTAATTAAATAAAGGAAAGCATTCTGGTGCTAGCCTTCAAGAACCCTGAAAATCAGTTGTTCTTCAGGAGCACTTATTATTAATAATAGCAGTATCGTTTAAATGTGCGTGCTTTTACAGAGAACTCAACATCACTCAGTGAAATTCACCCAGAGACAAAGAACATCTCACAGGGGCGCAGAATTTAAAGTCTTAAGGATTGGATAACTGGCCATTTAGTGCAGACCATTTATCTACCCCACACCAGGGCTGGATTGTTTCTGTGGTATGCATTACTGGCCATTTGCTCCTAATGCCTGACCATCCTCAGTGGGATCTCAGGTGCCTCAACAAAGAGATCCACCTTCAGTAACAATAGCAATGATCACCCTGTCCTCCACTTGTATAAACTAAGCTTCACCATCCTGTGCAATAATGGTGTATGGGAACTGTTGAGTCCCAGCCTGAACCACTGATTGAGCACCTGGGGAAAGGATCGGTCAGCCCTGGGAACACAGGTGAAGGTGATTCAGCTGTGAGACAGGAAGGGGTGGAGGCTGGCTGCACCTCTCTTAGACCTCACTGAAGGGCTGGCTGCCACTGGGGAAGGATCTCTGGTTGGAGATGCTTCCTTGGTGGAGCTTTCTCCTGTGAATCTGGAATCTTCTGATACAGGTAAACAATCTTCTTCCCTTCCTTTATAGCACCTTTCTATTGTGCCAGTCCTTCCATCATTACATCTCTGGTGAAACATCTTTTCCCATTGTATTAATCTGCCCAGTTGCTACAAATGGCATGACTCCCCTGGCTTCAGCTGCTGCTAATGAGAAATTAGTGATGCCCTAAGCAGAAGAGAAAGCTGAATACTTTTAAGTCAGGTCAGCTGTAATTGTGCTGGGCTGATCGTGAGGATCCTCCTCCTATCTCAGTTTCCATCCTGTATCCCCACACCCTTTTCTCTGCTGCACAGACAAGGCTGCTGCTGCATTATGCAGGCTCTGTCTGGGCATGCTGGGAAGTTTCTGGAAGTCAGATGGCCATTCAGATATGCCTATCTGAACCCAGGCTTTTCCTTTCTGTTCATTCTCACCGTTATGAGCATCCCAGTCATCCAGGCATTACATCCCATCATTCAAAACAAAGTTCAGCCCCACAACGCCTACCAAATTTATTGAAAATTTCCTCAGTCACTGGAGTTCTTGGAGATCTGAACTTATTTAATGCCCCCAGGAGATTCAGTTCATCAAGGCTGTACAATACATGATATACAGGATGTGACTGATGTTAAATTGAGTACAAGATAATTAGATGCTAATGTCACCATTGTGTCAGGATGACATGAATGTCACTAACACAGCTGTGTAATTTCTGAGTGACTGCAGTGTCACCTTGAAGCTTGCTGAAGGCACCCTAATTGTGGTAATGACATGTTTGCAGTGTTGCCCCATCTATAGGGTGTGCTGTTTGGGTGTAGGCAGGCACTACAGTCACAGCTGCTCTAGAGCACACAACGCTGCTTCACCTATAGTTGTAGAGAAGCCTGCAACCAGGGAATAGATAACACAACGAGAACGAACTGAAATAACCTCCTTCACCCTCAGCTCAACTCCCACCTGAACTCATCCTTCACCTGCGTTCGCACACAGAAACACCCTTCTCCGTTCTCTGCCTCTTAGATGTGCTAATCCTGAGCAAACAACCGCAGTCCACAGAGGAATGAAAAAACAAACTGTGAATCCTGATGTTTTTGTTTTTACTTTTTGCAATTTGGTGAATCATATTTTTTAATTGTGAACCTGGAGGATTTGGTACAGGAAGGGCAGCAAGAAAGAAGGTGCTCCAGGACCGCCAGGAAGTAAGTGTTACCTCTCTTGCTGAATGCATTAACGGATTAACATAAAGAGCTGCGCTTAGCAGTTATCTCCTCTCCCCCAGTTTTTCAGCTCAATAATCAATATCTAATCAGGTATTAATCATGTTAGACTTAGGATAATCCCTTTTAAATGTATAGGACTCCTACTTCTCATATTGAAGCAGTAAAACTTGCACCGATCTGCAGAAGAAAAGCACTTGTGAAGTACAAAACATCACTCATGTACCTGGAGCATCCAGAGCTCCCCTGGAATCTTTCCCAGCTCCTTTCCTTCTGCTATTTGCAGCCATAGATCTCTTCCTGCTCCTCACATCTTCCCTCTTTTTCCAGCCCTTTCTCTCCAGCCTTGCAGGATCAGGGATCTGCAGGAATGTGCCTCGGATGGCCATGTTGTAATCCATGTATGGGTGAGGATATAAGCCTAGCCCTGTGTGTGCCAAGTGTGCCTTTGCGTTTCAGCTACACGTCAGTCTGGAATAGTTCCCTACAAAGCCTACTTAAAAACTAAGGAAGCACAGAAGCAGAGCATGGAGAAAAAATAAATTAGAAAACATAGAAGGAAAAGGAAAAGCTTATGTTGCTTCATACTGAAATACTGGGAGAGAAAGGAGAGAGAGACTCCCTGCTTGGTGCAGTCAGGTCTCCATCTCTAAGACTGTTTTCTGAGGCAGGATGCTGGGCACTTTGCAGTGTGTGTTGTTCCAGGCAGCAACTTCTGGCAGGGCCTCTTCCCCAGGTGTCGGGGAATGCTGTTGGTTTACATACAGACCTCTTAGCATTGACCGTCAGGCCATGCAGGCTGATGGGGGCCAGAGCACAGCAAGGAGGGGAAGAAGGAAAGCCCAGAGAGCAAAGTGTGACAGAGGAGAGGATGTTTACTGGCACTTCTACACCATCAGGAAGAAATTCACCTGGATGACTGCATCTTCAGGCTTCTCAACTTCAGGGAAGGGTTTGTGACCAAATGCCCTCTGCCACCTGCGGGCTGAGCGCTTGCTTCCGTTCCAGTCAATGCAATCAGAGTACATGAGACTTCAGCACCCGCCACGCAGACGTATCTTCTGCTTTCCTAAGATTGGATGGGTAAAACCTGTTCTCTTCTGCACCACAAAACAATTTGATTTAATCCCAATTGGATCTTATTGGACTTATCCGCTCTTTGGCACAAAAATTGGACAATACTCATGAAATGAATATGGAAGAGAATAACTATAAAGATATTATGAAATTTAAGTGCACAAACGTAACTCAGAAGTCCCCCTTTTCTTTCTCTAAGGCTGTTGCAGCCAGACATCCCTCTCAGAAATGCAATCTGGAGGAGCCCCATAGTCTACAATAAAACCATTCCTACCTATCCTAGCCTCAAATTTAATTAAAATGAAAAGACTAATATTGCCTTAATTACATTCTGAAGGCTTCCTTCATTAGGGGGTACCTAGAAGTACAAGCAATCAAGGTCTTAAATAAATACATCTGTGATTTGTGAGATCCAGGCACGTACCTTTGAAGCTTAAATGCTTTGTACTGGGAACTGCATGGAAAACCCAATATTGAAAGTTAAGCTTATGAGGCACCAAATCATTGAATGCTAACTCGCAGATGTCAGGAGGATGAACTGTTCTTGCTGCTATGTCAGCAGTGCCCTGTCCTGCTGGGCCCTGCAGGGTGGTGGGGAGTGGAGTGAGCTGGGACAGCCCCGTCCTGCAGGAGGGAGGAGCAGAGGCAGACCTACACCACCTGCCAGCTCCAGTTTGAACACCAACAACACTGCAGGATGTGTCCTGTGCTGGAAAACAGTATTTATGTATGCAAGTGGCCAGCTAGGTGTATAATTGCCCCGCTATGTTCATTCTCAGTTGGAACTCATGAGTGTTGGGCACGTTCAGAGACTTGGCGCTGCAACATGCAGAGCAGTGCATTAAGGCATCAAAAAGGGTAACTTAAAAGTCATTGCCATGGTGACATGACAACTTATTTTGCAGTATAATATGTTCTATGAAATATGTATGATCCTATTTTATATATACCATTTGTTTTTAGCATTTCATTTCTGATAATAGCCTTTTAATGATAACCACGGCCTTTTAATGATTGTAATAATTAGACTCTTATAAATCACGATGTTTTATGCTAACTATGCTGAAATCCTTTAAAAATATTTATTTTTCCCAGCACTTTAAAAGCTACTTTGCTCTTTTGCACTGTCTGGAATTCGTTCGGATCAGCACTCAGAAGCATTCCTGGAGCTCCTTCCTTCCCCAGCTGTGCAGGGCTCCCCGTACCTGTTTCTTCTTTCCTTAGGGATGCGATAAGGAGGATGAAATCAAGCATCCACTGTTTTCATAGGAAGGGCCATCAGTAACAATCTCTATCTTTCTATTAACCACAAATTGTTGCAGGATGAAATGCTGGTGATGAACCTGTAAACAAAGGGCTGAGGACAACACCACCAAACACTGAGAAGTACCCAGAGCTGGAGGCACTGCCTGCTCTCCCCGCAGCAATAGATAATCTTTCTCTATAGTCTACACTTTTTTCTCCTAAAGCTAATATTCGATAGTGAGGTGACTTGCAACTTTCCCATTCTATGAAGAAAACATCTTTACTGACTTTCCAGTTAAAAAGTATTGACAGCTTTCAGTAAGGTAATATATCCAGAGGGGAAATCTCGATTCATTTGATCTTGCAGCGCCCCATATTAAATAGGAAGGTTTAATTATACATCTAACAGTTACTTACCCTTTTTGACATAGTTTCATTAGACTTTTATTGAAGACAGGGCTAGGGAAATAGAGCACCATTAATACTTCTATTTGTAATTCTTTTTAATTTTAAGTTTTTATTTAGGGAAAGGACTCAATCTCCTAAATTCTAGCCACTGAATGAAGCGCGCTCCTATGCCAAGCAGGCTGCTGAGCTCAGCAGGACTCAGACCACACCCCAGCAAGTCCCGTACCAGCAGGTTCATTGTCTGCCAAGATGTGTGGACAGAGCACAGCACCTTCCACCTGTGTGCTTTGGCTGTGGCAGAGCACGCTGGGGACCCTATGGAGACCCATGGAAACCTGCACTAGTGCCACCCTCCAACAGTGTGATGGCAGTGGAGGAGAGGCTGTTCTATTGCTCCACAGCAATTTTGGAGACAATGAGTGGTGCTTCACTTTCCGAGGAGAGGTCTCAACATCATCAGTACTCAGAGAAAAAGACTGTGGCCTCAACAAAGCTGCAGTTCCATTGACTTACCAGCATGAGCTTCTCCTCTCCACTGCAACTCATCTTCATCCATCTCCTGCTCACACTCGTAACTGTGTTACAAGCTGGCTTGGAGGCTGACATCAGCCCTGCCCGAGTGGCAGGAAAGTTGTAAAGATCATTGTATTGGGAACAGGATACTAAACCACATCTGAGAGCCGATAGCACTCCATAGCATAACGGAGTGCTCAGATCAGGTCTGAGGTGACCACACCTCACATACAGCGACTCAACTGTGGCTCTGTGAAGCATCACAACAAAACTGTGGAGTGCTGGTTCGATGGTTCAGCCAGCAGAGCTGAAATCACATTGCACTGCATAGCACAACATCAGCACATCTTTAGCCAGGCGATGGTTCAACCACAGGCAGATGGTGCTGCAGGAACAGTGTTTTCTCAGACATTTTAGAGCACAGTGTTTCTGGACAGATGTGGGAGAAGAGATCAGCCAGAGCTGCTGGCTGACTTCTGGCCTGGGGAATAAGGCTGTCCTTCACGGGGACAGCAAGAGCTGCAGCTCTGTGAGCACATGGGGACGCAGCACTCTGCATGCTGCCTTGGTGCATCAGCACTCTCCTGTGCACCTGTGCCCCCCAGCCCTGCACACAGGTCCTGTCGTGACCAAGATGGAAGGAGCAGTTCTGCCCAGCCTGAAAATAAATCCTCCAGGAGATGTATGAATGCATTATCGTTCCCCCAGATATTTTAACACTTTCAATGAAAGAAAACCTCAATTTAAGAAATAATTATAGTAGATCCCCTCTCTATAGTAACAATGGAAAGAGAACATTATCACTATCGCTTGTGGCAACAACTTGAACTGAAATGGGCTAAAGAGGAAAAAATAATTAGAATGAGACACACATGCCTGACTCTGAAAGAAAGATTGTTTGTGCCTAATACATTAGAGAAATTGCCCAAGAAGAGTTCAGCAAGATCCTGCCTTATCTGCTGCTCGCAGGACGCTGCGCGCCGGCTCCGCGGGCTGCAGCAGCTGAGCAGGCTGGGACCAGCACCAGCTGCCAGCAGGAGGTCAGCAGCCCTGCAGACAGGTGTGCAGGATACACTGCACAGCTTTATCTACAAGAGACTCTTGGGAAAAACAGAGATTGAGAAGAGCGAGAGCATCATCCCGCGCACCACCTGCCCCAGGAGAACGGCTCCACGCTGTTCACCATTGTAAGGGGTAATGAAAGGCAGCATTGCTTATCAGGAGCCAGGCCACATGTCTCTGCATCCACACTGGCTGTGGGCGCACCGCATCGTTCCTTTAACACTGTAATGGGCCGCTCTCTTTCTGTTTGTGCAGTAGTATGGGGTCAGAGCACAGCACTCTGGGCTCCTTCCCGGTGCAGAGCCACCAGGATCCAACCAGGAGGACCTCAGGCTGCAGGGGAAGGCAGCACATGGGGGGGTGTGTACACACCCACACAGCTGTACATACCTATGTATTACAGATGAGTTTGCTTCTGTGTGCGTACGTATCTGCTTCACTCACATGAACCATCTCAAAGCACCTCCAGCCAGCAGAGAACCCTCCTGCCCAGAGCTGTACTCTGCCCCTTGGCAGCAGAGGATGGACGAGGAGCAAAAGTGTTAAATCCATTGGTTGGTATGTGGTAGCATCCATTGACACTCCACTCCACCTCTGTGCTGGAATCTGGAGCGGAAGGAACAGGTGAAGTGAAAAGCTCACAGCCAGCCTTTCTCATGCTGCATGGTGTTACCTGCCCACAGGCACCACCGCCTCTGGACATCAGTGTGGTGAGGACTGACAACTGCCCACACACACCACACTTTCCTGGTTCACATAAGAACATGGTGATACCACAGAAATAAAATACTGCTTTCTTTTTTTCTTTTTTTGTAACAGAATAAGGAAAAAGTACTCATCTAGCTCTCTTGGTATCTGCCAACAGCTATAAAATAAAAGCAAACAATAAGGACACAAGCTGCCTCTAGCTCCCCAGGCCAGGTATGAGCCAGCCTCGGTATATCAGCCCTAACCACTGCATCTTGCCAGCACAGACATGTCCCTGCCTTGTTTCTCCATCCTCAAAATCTGAGCAAGCTCATATGTCCTGCAAGCACATCCCCAAGGCTGAGATGTGGAAGGTATTTCAAAGCAGTGGGTGAAGAACTGAGGGTGCTTTGCTAGCAGCCTCCCTGCCTGCAGCCTGGTCAGTGTAGGGGCAGATGTGGTTTTCCCAGCAGAGAATCACACACAGCTGTATGTAGAAGCCTCTTTCCCACGAGGCGTGCTGCACCCACTGGCTCTGCTGTCCTGACACTGCCTGGAAAGAAAATAATAATATTGAAAATGCAGCCAAGAGTGGTACAAAATAATCATTTGTGTGTCCCCCATTAGCATCACTTTTCACTGAGCATACCCAAGGGATGCGAGGCACTGACCTTCATTCCCTGGGCATGGGGGGGGAGGGGGGCAGAGCCCAGCAGTGCTTTTCCCATCTGCGTTGCAGGCCTGAAAGCGCCCTGCAGTCAGGAGCGGAGCTCCTTCCAATTCCTCCCTGACATTTCTCTGCTGAGCTCCCGCTGTGTGTCTCTCCACAGGAATTTCTTAAAGCATTTATTAGCATTAAGATCAATAGTTATCAAATCTTTCCCGATTCTATCAGAAAATGATACTTGTAAACAACATTGTAAGAGGGCATTTTGAACCTCCTAAGCGTTTCCTTCATTCGCTACAAAATCTGAACTCTTTAGAAAGCCTGAATTCATGCTGCCATCTGCTGGAAGGAGAACTTCAGCAAAATGGAAACGTTTTATGAACGTTTTTATAAAGGTTGAGGGAACCGGGCTTGTTTAGCTTGGAGAAGAGAAGGCTCCAGGGAGACCTCATTGTGGCCTTCCAGTGCTTGAAGGGAGTGTATAAACAGGAGGGGGAACGGCTGTTTACAAGGATGGATAGTGATAGGACAAGGGGGAACGGTTTTAAACTGAGACAGGGGAGGTTTAGATTGGATATCAGGAGGAAGTTTTTCACCCAGAGGGTGGTGACGCACTGGAACAGGTTGCCCAAGGAGGTTGTGGATGCCCTATCCCTGCAGGCATTCAAGGCCAGGCTGGATGTGGCTCTGGGCAGCCTGGTCTGGTGGTTGCTGACCCTGCACATAGCAGGGGGTTGGAACTGATGGGCATTGTGGTCCTTTTCAACCCAGGCCATTCTATGATTCTATGGTTTTCCCACAGAAAAGAGGGGATCTGCTTCACTTCCCTGCAGTTGGTCTGCTTAAATGTAAAGGACTAATTCTGTTGACTGACACTGAACATCTATAGAAAGACCAGGTGCTAAGCAGTGAAAAATAAGCAGAAAAGGTAAAAAAAAAATCCTGATACTCCTTAAGAGTTTTCTCTTTTAGCAGGGGCACAACTCACAGTAGGAGTTCCCCCTGCACCTCTGCCAGTTTGTGATCGTTTCATAGAAGCCAGTAAGCAAATTACACCGTTCCTCAGTATTTTCTCTTTCAGATTAGGAGAGGCTGCAGCTGCCAGTGTGCTCCCATGCCAAGTGGGAGCAGTTACACACAGCCCCTCACTCAGACTCTGTTGCTCCGGGGACAGCAGGGGTGTCTTGGAGGGCCCAGGGACAGCCTGGCTGCCCGAGTGCTGCAGGGCAGGGAAGGAGGGCCGGCCTGCAGCACCAGCACTGCCACACGTATCAAAACATGGGGCTGCAGTAAAGCAGAGGGAAAAGGTTTTGTTAGACCTAGAGAAGGACAGTTAAACATGGCAATAAGGTCTAGAAAGGGACCACATTTTAAAAATGTGAGAATTTTGCTAGTAAGAGGCAGTCACAGAAGCAAGAGTCCTCTACAAATTCATTTTAAATTCAATATCTGTTCAAGGACAGCACTGGGGAAGAAATAGAATTATATCTGCTAAATACATTCAGGAAGGAAACAGTAGAGGATGAGGTACTATGATACAAACGTACCAAGTAAATGAAGTCCTCCACATAAGGGTTCATTGCTGGGTAAGCACAGCTAGATGATTACAGCGTGAACTATCAGTGTTGTGAAGGCATCTAGGAGCATTAGGCATGGAGATCGATGGGGTGGCAGAAGGGGCACCAGTGACCAGCAAACAGCACCCAGCAAACAGCACCCAGCATGTAACACCCAGCCAACAGCACCCAGCATGTAACACCCAGCATGTAACACCCAGCCAACAGCACCCAGCATGTAACACCCAGCCAACAGCACCCAGCAAACAGCAATGCCCTGCAGTGCCCAGCAAGCAGGAGCTGCTGCTGTGCCATGCTCAGCTCAGCACAGAGATGAGAACCTGCAGCAAGGGAATTTCAGGGCCAGCAAATCCACTTGTGCTGAGGAAATGGAACAGGCAGAATGTGGACTAAAGCAGGCAGGATCTTTGCAGTCTCTTGTCCTAATGCCCTTTCAGAAGAGAGTTACTTTTTCTAACACTGGACAGCTAGAACAAATTAGGCATGACTTAGACTTAAGGTATTGTTACCAGGTAACTTGTTTTACCAACAAGAAGAAAACAAACTGTTGTCTGAGCAATGCATGGAAAAATATGACCAAGAAAACTGCCAGAAGCAAGTAGCTGCCAACTGGCAAAGCACAGGGCCCAGTCAGGGTGCTGCCTGGATGTACTCCTGGGAAACATCACAAACATCAGAGCCAGCCCTGCTTTCAGCCCCAAGTCAATTAGCAGTGTGTTTTAGCCATGTGTTTATGTATGGTGGGACACTTCCTCCTCCTCCTTTTTTATAATAGGTGATAATGTATTTTTAATTGCAGCATTTTAGCTATGGGAGTGTTAGCAGTTTAACAGAGCAGGTGGCTCAAAATACTCCGTGGATGAAAAAGACAGAACTGTAGAGCCCAACAGTCTGTATGAAGGGTGGGAGGTGCCAGAGAATGGCCAGACCACATCAAACAGTGAGAACAGTGCTGGAGATGGGCCTTTTACATATTAAATAAGCAGGCAGAATTTCTGTAAATACTAAACAAGAGATATGACAGAATGTTATTTTCCCTAATCTGTTCACGCTGTAATTATGGACTCTATACTCCAGCTAAAAAGTTCATTTATCTTAAGCTGAGTATTTCAATTGCTTTTTCTCCAATAGATTACAGATATTAGCTTCAAATGGTAGCTAAAAATGGCAAAGAAGTTTCAAGTACAGCTGATGTGCCCGTAAAATATTTAACATTTGCCTCACATACGGCTTTAATAAAATCTTTATGTCTATTTTTGCAGAAGCTTTTTCTAACTAAATTAGGTATGGCTAACAAATTAATTGATTCTGCGCAGAAAAACTAATCAGGGTGGTGTGGGGAGGGGGGGAGGCTATTTGCAGTCAGATGTTCTCAACTGTGTTCCCTTTTTTCTAACAGCACTGTGGTATTAATACTAACACACATTGTTATTCTATGATCTGATCCGGGCCCAGAAGCGGATTTCTGCACATGAGTGTGTTTCCACAGCAGCACAGACACACAAAGAATGCACTCCAAGTAAACCAGGAGGACAATGAACCAAAACAGACACCGACTGAAATCAAGGCAGAAGAGGTGCCTGTGAGAGCTGCAGGTGGGAGCCACCCACGGCACAGCCGGGGCTGCTGCAGGAAGGCAGGATTCCGCCCTTTGTGGCTCAGGTCTGCACTGCTGATTTTCTCAGTGTTTTACCAATTCTAATAATGAGTGCTTTTAAGGAATATTACATCTTTGCAATTAAGTCTATACGAGAGCTCAGTTCAAATTATGAAATGACACCAAATTTCAGCATTGCCGTAAATACTCACAGCTTGAACATTTTATTTGAGGCAACAGTGTGATTACATGTCTTCTGCTGGAAGCCTGTTCCTGGAAGAGAAACACACTTCGATGGGATTTAGGTTTATTACGATTAAGCGAAACAGCCATGCTCAGAGATGCATGTGCTTGTTTTAACATTACAGCCCGGTGCAGGAGGTGGTGAAGTAAGGTGTGCTGAGAGAAAAGGCCAGCAGTGGGAGAAACTGACCAAAGGAATTGCTCTGCAGGGCTGCAATTCAGTATGCTCAGAATTATACGCGTTGGCATTTAGGACAACAATAAGTATTTACTGATATACAGCTAGACAGAGACGTTGTCATTATCTAGTCTGACCTTCCAGATAAGACAGCTTGTCTTCATTCAGTATTCCTATCCGAAGCCCATAATTTCTGGCTGAATAGAGCAGAGACATCCAATTTGATTTAGTGACTCCAAGTGATCGACCAGATCTCTAAGTGGGCTGTTCCTACGGCCAATTACACTGGCTGTTAAATAATTGCTCTTTATTTATTCTCCACACGTGTTTATGACACCAGCTGGCAGTCACAGGGTGAATCCCTCACAGGGGTCACATCTGACCGCATCTCCCCCTCCTGTCTCTGGGACAAACAGATACACCCAGACAGTTCACACGGCTCTGCATCACCCATTTATCTTCTGCAACACCACTACTGGATTTTATTCCGCTTAGCCTGAAGAATAAAGAGCTGAAGAGGAGTGAGCTGAGATAAAGAAGATGCATCTCCTACAAAAGCTGAAGGATCCAACAGTGCAGTGAGGGCATTAGCTGAGAATATGTGAGAACCAACTCCTTTAGGTCTCATCCTCGTTAATTAAGAGGTAAATTACAAGCCTGGAGGACAGAGCTTTCCAAACAATGTAGTGAAAGGTACAACCATGACACAATTCAGGATGTGAGTAACAGGGCAACAGGGAAAGCCGTCACAGCAGTGTTCCTTCTGGTCCATTCTGCCTCATTCTCTCTTTTGCACACCTACAGCTCAGAAGTTCAGTTCTTGTTCCGTGAACCTAAAGATTAAATAGTAGATTAATCACTGCTTAAATCTGAGAACTGGAAAACGTGTACTTCAGAAAAACCTGCAGGATAAGGCCGGGGCAGGGCAGGGCAGGGCAGGGCAGGGCAGCAGGTTGCAGAGAGGCTGATGAAACCTCCACAGGAGGAGAGGCAAGAAGCCACGGCTAGCTCACAGCATTGGTGCTGTCACACTGACTTTCCTGTTGTTTATTGACAACAGTTAAAACACATCAAAATACTGAGAAGAAGTTTATTTTGATGTACAGCTCTTAAGTCAAATCCTTTTCATTGCCCACTGAATCACCAGGTAACTGCTGTCACCCTGTGCCCAGCTACAGCAGTGCAGAGCTTGCACGATGCTCCCCAGGCACAAGCGCAGGGCTGCCCCAGGGAACAACTGGCCTTGGCACCAGCAGCAAAAGTTCCACAGGGCCGGGGTGCAGCTGGAAATGTCGCTCACTGATGTTAATCAGGTCAGTGAACAGAATCACAGAATCACAGAATAGCCCGGGTTGGAAGGGACCTCAAGGATCATGAATCTCCAGCTCCCCCGCCACAGGCAGGGCCACCAACCTCCACAATGAATACTAGACCAGGCTGCCCAGGGCACTCAGAGCACAAGAGAAAAGCAGAGATATGTTTTCAAGAGGATGCATGGTGCTCATGTAGAGAGAGCCAAGAGTGTGAGCGGGGCTCAGATGGACTGCAGCCACACTGCGCTGGTGAGGGCTGTGCCACAGTGACAGCCCACACCCATAAAACAGCAGGGAGGCACACACCCTCCTGCTTGTAATCTTGTTTACAGATATGAAAAACGATGGATTTTTGGTAATTTTTTTAACGTTCCTAACTTATTTTTGGTAGCTGCTTTTTACTTTTTGCTTCTTTTTTTTTTTTCCTATAGTGCTTTTCCAGCTACTTTTGCCGTAAGATTTACGTGCAGGCAAATCCTGCTTCTACCCCCGATTCTGGAGTCCGCAGCCCCGCAGGCTCCATAAGGGGCCGAGGCCCACGTGTACAAAAAGCAGTTCCGGGCAGAGCGCCGCGACACAACACGTCCGGTAGGGCAGACCGCTTCACAGCTCCGCTCTAGCGCTTCCGCACGGTGCTGCCGCGTCCGCCCCACGCCCGGCCCGGCGCTTCCGGGTAGGCGGTGTCTGTCGGTGCCGGCGGAGCGCAGGGCGATGGCGGCGGCGGGCGGGCGGAGCGC